>JASDQU010308779.1:7732-18880 GCA_032191745.1 Picea mariana
AGCCTAAAGAAGTGGAATAAGGAAGTCTTTGGGAACATTCAGGAAGAAAAAAGAAACTTGGAGGTGGAGATGGAACGAGTGCAAGGACAAATCAACCAGGATGGTCTGTCACCATAACTTCAACATCTGGAATCGACCCTTAGAAGGGAGTTATATGAAAGAGACCAACAAGAGGAAATCATGTTCCGACAAAAGTATAGGATTCTATGGCTCAAAGAAGGTGACAAGAATACCAAATTCTTCCATAATTCCCTCCTACAACATAGGAACCAGAACTGTATTCACTCTATGAAAACAGAAGACCAAGTGATGGTTGAAAGGCATGAATACATTGAACATAATCTCAGAAATTACTTTAGTGATATTATTTCTAATCCCCCTCAAGACAAAAGGGAAGCCACCAACCTAATAAAAAAAGTTATTCCAAAGCGGATCTCTGAAGATCACAACATAATCCTTTAGAGAGAGGTGACTCTAGTGAAGGTGGAAGAGGTGGTGAAATAAATTCCATAGGGGAAGGCTCCTGGGCCAAATGGATTCAAATATGATTTCTTCCAAGCCTCCTAGATTATTATTGGAAAATATCTCTAGGATGCAGTGGAAGAATCCAAGAACTCTCAAACAGTCTTTACATTCTTCAATGCAACCTTCCTGGCTTTGATCCCAAAGGAAAAGCAAGAAAATACTACATATAATTATAGACCTATTTCTTTATGCAATTTTATATACAAAATCGTTTCTAAAATAATTGCTAATAGATTGAATCCTATCCTCCAGGAAATTATATCCCAGAATAGGGGGTTTTGTAGAATGTAGAAAAATTCTGGATGGTATTGTTATTTCCCATGAAACCATACACTCCTTGGAATTTCAGAAAAAACCCAGGATGCTCCTAAAGCTTGATTTGTCTAAAGTCTATGATAGAATAAATTGAGACTTCCTCAAAGACATTCTGGGGGCCTTGGCTCCGATCTTTCCTAGATTCATTGGATCCTGAACCTAACTTCCTGGACTTTCTTCTCTATTCCAGTAAATGGCTCCCCCTATCTTACCTTCAAAGTGTCCCGGGGATTAAGGAAGGGATATCCCTTGTCCCCTTACCTCTTCATTATCCTCGCTGAAGGTTTAGGGATATTCTTGAAGCCAAAACTAAGGGAAGGCCACTTGAAAGGTCTAGTAATTTCCCCTCAGACAGACCCCTTGTCTTATCTCCAATTTGTCGACGACGCCCTTCTCTTAGGGAATCCCACTGTGCAGAAAGCCAGAGCCATCAAGAAAAATCTTGACATTTTTCGTTGATTAATGGGGGATACATTATGGCCCTCCAATGGATCTCTTCCTATTGACACCATATCATTATCTAGGAAGTAGATCTAGAAACCAAATAGTACCTTGGAACTTGTAGACACAAGTGGCAAGATTCCTTGTGATTGGCAGTCAGATAACCTCATTGACCCTTGATTGATCTATTTTATGAGTTTTCAAAATCAAATCCTCTATTCGCACTCACTATATTTTAATAGGTACCTTGGAATCCATTTTCATTATTAGTGGCTCCCCTTGCATTTATTAATGGTATTCATCAATGCCCAATAATTAGACAGTTTCTACCATACTCGACATCAAACCATTTATTTGCATGATGTATATTCTACAATTGGATTTATGAGTATTCTTAATCTATTCTACCCCTCCCTAGATGTGTTGGATTATATCATTGTTGTATAACTACTTTCAAGACAACAATGACACTCTCATTTGTGTTATATGTCTTCCTGGTATATACTTTGAAATAGATCCACATTGTATTTTCTCATGGCTATGATCTCTTTTATGACATGAATCCACTGTACGTTTTTTTGGCCATGGGCTTTCATATTATTTCGTGGATCCATATTGTATTGTGTTGGCATCCATGCTTTTTCATACAACCAAGCATGGGTATGCCTACCTCGGGGGTGTTGTATATACATGATTGGTTGATGTATATTTGTAGGTGCTTCTTGGTTCCTTAAGCCACTTCCTTAAGCCACTTGTTTCCATGTATTTTGGTAATGTATTTTTTCCATCAATTCCTCTTCACCTCATAGATTACAGGGCATTTTATTCTTGTTGAATCTATTTTGTTCCAATTCCTTTTCATCGCATACCATATTTTGTAACATTTATGAGAACAATTATAATAGATATTAATTTGCTTGTGAAAATATTCTCATATTGTTTTAATTAGTGAATATTAGTCCTCCATCTTAGTAGAGAGTGTGCATCCTTCTCAACAAGTATGTTCTTATAAAAGAGTATGTTCTTATAAAAGATATCAAATACAATAGATATGTCAACTACCACATCAATAATCTTATAAAAGATGTCAAATACAACAAATGTGTCAACTACCACATCAATAAATACACTTATCTAGCACAAATCCAAAGATAAGCATAAATCTCCAAAAATAAGTAAAATTTAAATAAATAAGAAAGTAAACAACAAGCCCTTCACATTCTAGAAAACATACTCTAACTAAATGAAAACACTTAGATAACATAATTTTTAACTTACAATTGAATTTTTTATTATTTTTATTTTCATATGATACTCATACAAGAAATAATATTTGTATACAAGAAATAATTCTTAATATTTTGAATAAAGACATGTTTAATGTTTCTTAGCCATTGAGATTTTCATTATTTTTTTAAGTCTACAATAAAGACAATGCACTAAGTTAGAGAATTTAATGTTATATAAAAAAAAAGTGGAGAGTAAAAATAAAAGGTACACAATATATAAAGGTCTTGTCTAAATATTTAAAATTTTGATATTTTTTATAAAAATTTCTTGAAAAAAATATAGGAGAAATAACAATTTTATTTTATTTAAATTTCATTTCTGAATGTATAAATGAATTTAAGGTAATACTTAGATTATATAAACTTGATTACTCAAATATACAAATTCAACAATTTCTCACCTAATTTTAAACAAAATTAAATAAATAATATAAAAAAAACAAAACATAAAACATTTAGACTACAACATATAAAAATTGTTTTTTAATTATTGAGATTTTCATTTTTTTGAGTCCAATTGGGAGACAGAATAAAGACAATGCACTAAGTTAGAGAATTTAATGTTATAACAAAGAAGTGGAGAAGAGTAAAAATAAAAGGTAAACAAATAAAGGCCTTGTCTAAATATTCTACATTTTGATATTTTTCACAGAAATTTCTTGAAAAAAATATGAGAGAAATAATAATTTTCTTTTATTTAAATTTCATTTTTGAATGCATAAATGAATTTAGAGTATTACTAGGATTATACAAACTTAATTACTAAAATATACAAATCCAACAATTTCTCATTTAATTTTAAACAAAATTAAATAAATAATATATAAAAAAAACATAAAACATTTAAACTACAACATATAAAAATTGTTTTTTAATTATTAATTTATTTATATAATTTTAATTTTATTATTATATTATTTAATAAACCGTTTGATAAGAAACTATAATAAAAGTTTGAAACTTTGATAAAACTTTAAATTTAGAAATTGGAATGTTATGGGTAGAAGATCAACACTCCATGGAATAATATAATAAGCTTCTAGGGACATGATCCATGATCATGAAAGTCTCTCGAATAATATTGTTTTAAATATCTTTATAAAAATATGGTTTATCTTTCCTTTCCAAACTTTTTAAATATCTTTAAAAAAATATGGTTTATCTTTCCTTTCCAAACTAAGATGAAGTTATGAATGTCTTACCTCATAGAAAATGATGGTTAATCCTTTTCCAAGTTAAAATCAAGTTATGAATGTCTTACCTCATAGAAAATGATGGTTAATCCTTTTCCAAGTTAAAATCATATATGGGTAGGGTATATGGTCCACATGAAATAATCAACTTGAACATGATCAATAATCATGAAAAAATTTCCAATATTTTCTTTTAGAAGAATGGTTTGTCTTCTTTCCTTGAAGTAGGTTGAAACTATGGTTTTTTCTTCTCCCTCAGGTTGTGGAAAGGAAAAAAGTGATTGTTTGTTTTTTTTCATTGAGAATGGTGAAGGGTAGAGTACAATTATGAATCATTCAATCCATTTAAGATGTTTTCCAATCTTTCTTTTATTTTTTTATTAAGAATCGTAAAGGTAGGTTGGAATTATTAAGGGCATTTAACATGATTTTTTATTTTATTTTTTTTGAAATTTTGAATGGGAAGGTTGGAGTTATGAATTATTTACGACTTAGGTTGTTTGTATTTTTTTATTAAAAATTAAATAAATA
This sequence comes from Picea mariana, assembly GCA_032191745.1. Lineage (NCBI taxonomy): Eukaryota > Viridiplantae > Streptophyta > Pinopsida > Pinales > Pinaceae > Picea > Picea mariana. Next base: position 12,027 of record JASDQU010308779.1, read on the forward strand.
TATTTATAAAAAACAAATAAACATATTTATATATTTGAATTATTTAGGACTTAGGTTGTTTGTATTTTCTTATTAAAAATTAAATAAATATATTTATAAAAAACAAATAAACATATTTAAAATTAAGAAGAATTAAATTATTATTTTTAATTAAAAAATAATGAAAAGTAGATTGAAATGATTAATTATTTACCCATTTTTAATCTATTTTAGTTGAAAGTGAATAAGAAGTAAAAATTCTAAAACATTAAAAAAATATAGTTAATTTTTCTTATTAAAAATAAAATAAATATAATTATATAACTTAGAATTATCAACAATTAATCAAATACATATAATTATATAATTTGAAATTATGAATAATTAAACAATCATTTATAGTTTTAATTTCCTATCATTTTCTTCCAATAAAAAACAAACTTCATTACATTGATGTTTTTTTTTTACCAAATACCATTACATTCAAGTTTTAAAATGACAACTTAATTTATGCATTTGTCCTTGAAAAATGATGCATTAGAGCTTACTTGGATTGTGCTTTATAACATTAGGCATTGGTGTTACTTAAATTTAAATAAATTCTTCCTCCACTTTACATATAGCTTAAGTAACCGTTGAATGAAAAAAAACATCATTTTACCACATTCTTTAGAAGATATAGAAAGGAAATCCTCAATTTGTTTGGATTGAGATCAATTCTTACCAGTGCACTGGTTCATGAACTTTGGTAATGATAAGTTCGTAATGATAAGGGATCTTTTTTTTTTAAATACAATGTTATAGTCTAGATGTTCTATATATTTAACTTTTTTATCACTTAAAACTATTAAAAGAAAAATTAGTATTTTTCTCTCAAATCTAAAAATAATCATTTCAAATTAATAGACTTGTAAATAATAATTAACATTACAAAATCAAATTGCATTATAGTATTATAAGATGTTGAATAATTTCTGCATTAAAAAAATAATTTCATTAATACAAAATTGTAATTTTAACAAATATTTTATGATTCCATTTCAATCATAATAAACCAAAAACTCAAATTCTTAAAATATTTACCTTCCACATACAATCCCAAGGTCACCCTAAAAAAAGATATTGTATCAATATTATGCATTGAGGATCCATAGTTAAAGGTCCCAGGAAATGAATCTCTCAATCTCCAAACTATTACATAAATAATCAATAATGTAGGAAATTACATAAATAATCAAATTGGTGTATGGGATCCCCTTGTTTGTGAGACAAGTGACCCTCCGCCCATCGATTTGATTGGTAAAGTCTACATAAGTATACATACCCTATCCCCCTATGGATTTGAACTTGTGACCTTGAAGAGGAAACACATGTTCTCAACTATTAGACCCACTAAAACTGTATGTCTCATTTCATGTCTCTTGATTAACATATTAATTAAATTCAATAACAAATGTTGATGCAATAACAACATCATGTTCAAACGCAGACCCTTCACACCCATTTATTTTTACCATGGTCCACATGAAAAGTGTGAGTCCCAAGTGTCACTCCCATTTATTTTTCCATGGTCCACATCAGAAGTATCAGTGTTGTCAAAGGGATGTGCATCGCCCGGTTTGCAATATGTTGAAAACCTTCAAATCATGAAGGTATTATAAGATGAGTGTGATACATGCATTTGCATGGTGTCCATTCTCCTTCCAATCAATGTTGTGGAAATATTAGGAGAATAAGCCTAGGGATATGAGTGGAGGAGTGAGGGCCACCCACAAAGAATGAAGAAGTTGACTTACGGCCCACAAAACATCAAAACCTCAGGTTAAAGTTAAGAAGTGGCAAGAAAGGTAAGGCATGTGAAAGGATTAAAAATAAAAGAAAGTTGACTTAGGGCCCACAAAACACAGGCAAGGCATGTGAAAGGATTAAAAACAAAAGATATGAATATTTATTGATGTTTTAATATCGTTGGTGGGAAGATTGGTACATAAATGTTCTTGGAAAAGAAAGTGGAATTCATGGGAAGAAGGAGGATTCTCCCAGAACATAAGTTGGGAATACAATAGAGAAGTGTAGGACAAAAGACATTACCTTGTTAGAGGGAGAAGAAAAGAAGTTTGGGATAATTTTTTTTTTTACTTAATTGACACTTAAAACAATGACTATTTTTTTTTTATTTTTTTAAAAAGAGAATTGAATGATGTTTTGTAGTAGTGGGAATTCCTTTGAAGCTTTCATGTAATGTTTTGATTATTTCCAAACTAGTATTGATGGTGTTATGTATTTGTTTCCATTATTGTGATTGTTGTGATGTGTATTGTGTATAATTTCCATTTCAATTGTTGTGTTTTTTAATAGTCATTTAATTGTTGTGTTTTTTAATAGTTATTTAATTGTAGTAGTTTTGACAATAGGTTTTGGTATATGTATGTAAGTGATAATGGCTTTAGTAAAGGAATTTACTAGGTAGAATTGTTAATGTAAAGAAACATTGTTTTAGTGGAGAATTGTTGGTTAGAATTGTGAGAAGGGAAAATTACATAAGCTAATAATAAGATGGCATGTAGATGAATACCAGTCTAGGGTCTAGGGTATGAGGAAAATGAAGAGTCGCTTCTAATGAAATTATTGATCTAGTGAGAGGCATGCCTATTAGAATGGATGACAAGGAAGAATTTGAGATAAGAGTAGTTGCAATGTATTTGTGATGTGAGTAATGATGAGTGGGAACTAGGAGTTACATAAGAAGATTTTGAAGAAGCCCAAGCTCTGATTGAGAGACTTATAAGGGAATTGACTTATTCAAGGAGCTTAAATACAAGATAATCAATTGATTACATTGGATAAATGGATAAATTCTTTGAGTTTGAGCAAAGTGAAGACCCCAAGAGAGTGAATCTCGCAAGAACTAAACCAAAAGTGCATGCATCCTTGTGGTGGGCTAATTTGCAATCAGATAGATACAGAAAGGGAAAGGAGAAGATTAGAGCTCAGGATTGGATGGTTTCCAAGATGAAGGGTAAATTTTTGTTAATGGACCAGTCTTTAAATTTGTTTAGGAAGATTCAACACCTAAGATGGAAAGGGATGAGCACGAAGACATGCATCGAGGAATTTTAACAATTGTTCATCAAATAATGACAAAGTGATGAGGGTGTCTTGTGCTAGGCATCAACACCTTCACTTTTTCTTGTATTCTTGCTTGTAAAGTTATTTTAACCAAGAAAATGATACACCTCTTTTTTGACTTAAGAACATTTTACCTTGACAAGAGCTACCTCAACTCTTCGACCTTTGTTAGAATATTCTCATCCCTCTTTGATTAATATTGCTCTATTTTACAAGTCAACTTGATTTTCTTTGAGTTTAACACTTAGTCTCTTAAAAGACAATTTATTGCATATCGGAGAAGTTCTTATACAGTCCTCCGATATATATCGAAGAATTTCTTTTAAAGTCCTTCGATATGACCAGAGCCTATATTTCTTTTATCGTCGACCTCATTGACATACTTGCCACCATATGTTCTAATGCCATCGTAGAGGTTTCCTCGATCCTCACCGATTCAACTGGATGAGTTCTGGGAAAGTCTTCCAGTTCATTTAGCTTTTATCGACACACTTCACAACGTTTTCTCCGATACACTTCGGAGGAGTTACCACTAATCCCACTGACACAACCAGAGAGTTCACAACAACACCTCTAACGAATACAAACTTCTTCCTGACACTTTGCTTCTAATATTCTCTGATGTCTCAAACCTCATCCCTAAAAAATTATAAAATGATTCCCATGGCTATTGTATCCCTACCTTTCATTATGACTCTCTTCACTAAAGAAAAAGAATAAAGGAAGAGCCCATTTTGAACTAATAGTGAGCTCATGAGAATCTTCTCATCGTCCAACCCATTCCACCATCCACGCATCTTGATTTTCAGGTAAGCCCTATCCACACCATTTTTTTTTTCCCTTTTTGATTGCTTTGTGGTATTGGTCTAATGTATAGGGAAAACCCTAAGGAATAGACTCATCGTCCTCTTTTTACCCTAGCATGCCTAGTCTTGAAACCCATTGGATAATCTACCACCCACTCAACCTATTAAGCTTCCCAATCTCTAACACATTTTTATTTCACTAAGCTCATGACTATTTGTGATAATGATCTGTCCCTAACTCGTTCCTCATCCAAACCAAAATTCGGGCAATCATAGCTAACACTAGCCCTAATTCTAGGAAAGTTTCACTCTACAATCAACAAAAACCCCTTCTCACACTAGAGCAATGCTCCAAAATTGTCGACACTGGGTCAATCCATATTTCAATACTTAGCCAATTTTGGATTTTTGGAGTGCATGGACGGAGTTCCTTCCAACCCTGTTGACCCTCGCCCCTCCATACCGACAAAGTTCCTGCCAAACTCCTCGGTCACTAAACATTAATGTCGATCGTTACTCATACATTTCTTCAGAGTTCACCGTAACTCAACCGATCAATTAATCATACGTTCGGAGTGATTCCTAACATCAACATTGGTTCCCATTCCTGATTCTCATGGATTTAATACAAACGATTCTGGTAGCACATCGGAAGAGTCGATTCTAATACCTTTGATTCATCGATGAACTTGCGACGAACTACTCCGACCCCACCGACGAATTCATAAGATTGGCTCCAATTCTATCCTTACACTCCGGTGAAGTTATTGTGAACTACTCCAATACAATTTTTTTCTCACCGTACACTTAGTAAGACCTCCTCCGGTCCAAACCGATGAGTTTTCCACCATTTGCTTCGGTACATACTAGAGCATTTTCCATCTTTAGTGTCGATTCCACTTTTCTTCATCAGCGAAGTCGGCATCAACTTCGTCGATCCACCGGGTTTTCTTCCCAAACTAGGTCTAACTCCCTCGAACTTTCACCATGTCTCAGATCATCTTGTATTCTTCAAAAGATGATTTGCCCCCTCAAATTGTCTCAAGTGATTCCAAAGGTAGTGGACACAAGTTTACATTGACAGATTTATCTCTAACATCCTTGTACTGCGCAAATGCTCAATTTTAATATGTTTAAAGGAACTTATGCTTCTTGTTTATTTCCTTTCCGTCTTTTTACTATTGGTTTTATGCACTAATAATGACAGTTTTTGTTTTTGTTGTAGATTTAGATATGTCTCCTCGCAAGAAACCCGCGAGCAAAGTACCCACAATAGAGGCTTTCAAAAGAGGAATTCAATAGGAAGAAGAACTTGAATCCCCGTGAACAGTCTATGACGATACTACGAGACTCTTAGAAAAGGGGAAAACTCCACTCAAATGGGGTGAAGTTTTCTAGATGTTCAAAAAGCATAATTTTCCTATGGAAGTTGAAGATCAAGGTGCTCTTAAAATATTCATAAACATCTAGAGGTCAGGATTGTTGGGTACATGTTATATTCTTTGCATGTGTGTGTGTGGGTGATCTGAAAATGAAAAGGTTGGAGTCTCTTTAAAATTGCAAGTGTAAATCGTATGTGCTTGGGTAATAGGATCAAGTTACAAACACATAAAATTTAATGAGTTTTTACATAATCATAAGAAACATAAACAGACATAACAACCATAAAAGTAAAACACATTAACACAACAAAATGATAAAAGAGTTCACCCCTCTCTTGAGCTACATCTCCTGGTCCAACTTCCAATGGATCATTTTCATTAATGCTCAAAGTGTCAAAATCAGTGCTTTACAATGCTCATAATGAAAAATAGATGGCTTCAAGCCTCTAGAATGTCCAAAAACCCCAAGTTGGGCTCTTCTTGCACCTGATTTTGACAAAAATTGAATATGAATCACTTCCTGGAAGTTTCTCCCACTTCTTTGTTGTATTTTCTCGCCAAAACACACCTGTGTGTGACTAACCTGGCTCACAGGCATTTCCCGTGCCAAAAACCCAACACTGACCGCATTCCGTAATTCATGGAGAATTGTCGAACAATTAGGAGACTTAGGACCTTTCTCAGCCGAGGTAGTGGTCGTGTGGCCCATGTGGCCAAGCGTCGACCTAAAAAGTAGCACATGCCCACTATCCGTTGAAGTCTCCATGCTTGAGGGTCATATGGTGGAGGGTTGCGTGACCGTGGCTAAATGATGGAGAGTTGCTCGCGCCCTCTATTGGAAAAATGGAAAGGTCATATGCAAGTGTGGCAAGACCAAGGGCTGGGGCTAAGCCCCGACCCAGACTCTGCCCAACCTATACATTATAGCAACTTAAATATTTTTTCCATTTTCTAAGGTTAAATAATACACGGCAGGAGGGATGGTAGCCTGGCCTACGCCAACACTCTACATCTACCGGAGGTCATGGGTTTGACCCTTGCGGACTCCAACCAAAATTTTACACCAAAGAGGGGTGCCACGTGGCATCCCATGTCTGGGCCACGTGGTACCATACCATTGGTCCACAAACCTGCCATGTGTCAACACCGGATAGGTCCACCTCATGTGCCAAATCACCTGCCATGCCAACCTTTGCCACATCACCACTTTCCATGTGTTAGTATGGTCACCCTGCATGTGTCAGTACGGTTGACACAGTCAACAAAAAAATTTCTTGTTTGAAAAAGTTGTAATACCACAAGGATGAGCCACTGTGAAATGTAATGATGTTTGTAGGCTGGTGAGCCAAGTAATTATAAGCTGATAGGCTTATGTGTTTATTAGGCCGAAGGGCCTAGATGCTAAGGTTAGTGGGCCTGATTTTTGTATATGTAATTATGCATATTATTAATAAAATACATCGTTGCATGTAGACCGACAATGAATAAACAGTTATGGGGGACTAAGCTCCACTGGGTAGGGAAAGGAATGGAGCTAAGAGACTAGGAAAGAGGGGCT
>JASDQU010308779.1:18900-30238 GCA_032191745.1 Picea mariana
ATTACAAAATCAAATTGCATTATAGTATTATAAGATGTTGAATAATTTCTGCATTAAAAAAATAATTTCATTAATACAAAATTGTAATTTTAACAAATATTTTATGATTCCATTTCAATCATAATAAACCAAAAACTCAAATTCTTAAAATATTTACCTTCCACATACAATCCCAAGGTCACCCTAAAAAAAGATATTGTATCAATATTATGCATTGAGGATCCATAGTTAAAGGTCCCAGGAAATGAATCTCTCAATCTCCAAACTATTACATAAATAATCAATAATGTAGGAAATTACATAAATAATCAAATTGGTGTATGGGATCCCCTTGTTTGTGAGACAAGTGACCCTCCGCCCATCGATTTGATTGGTAAAGTCTACATAAGTATACATACCCTATCCCCCTATGGATTTGAACTTGTGACCTTGAAGAGGAAACACATGTTCTCAACTATTAGACCCACTAAAACTGTATGTCTCATTTCATGTCTCTTGATTAACATATTAATTAAATTCAATAACAAATGTTGATGCAATAACAACATCATGTTCAAACGCAGACCCTTCACACCCATTTATTTTTACCATGGTCCACATGAAAAGTGTGAGTCCCAAGTGTCACTCCCATTTATTTTTCCATGGTCCACATCAGAAGTATCAGTGTTGTCAAAGGGATGTGCATCGCCCGGTTTGCAATATGTTGAAAACCTTCAAATCATGAAGGTATTATAAGATGAGTGTGATACATGCATTTGCATGGTGTCCATTCTCCTTCCAATCAATGTTGTGGAAATATTAGGAGAATAAGCCTAGGGATATGAGTGGAGGAGTGAGGGCCACCCACAAAGAATGAAGAAGTTGACTTACGGCCCACAAAACATCAAAACCTCAGGTTAAAGTTAAGAAGTGGCAAGAAAGGTAAGGCATGTGAAAGGATTAAAAATAAAAGAAAGTTGACTTAGGGCCCACAAAACACAGGCAAGGCATGTGAAAGGATTAAAAACAAAAGATATGAATATTTATTGATGTTTTAATATCGTTGGTGGGAAGATTGGTACATAAATGTTCTTGGAAAAGAAAGTGGAATTCATGGGAAGAAGGAGGATTCTCCCAGAACATAAGTTGGGAATACAATAGAGAAGTGTAGGACAAAAGACATTACCTTGTTAGAGGGAGAAGAAAAGAAGTTTGGGATAATTTTTTTTTTTACTTAATTGACACTTAAAACAATGACTATTTTTTTTTTATTTTTTTAAAAAGAGAATTGAATGATGTTTTGTAGTAGTGGGAATTCCTTTGAAGCTTTCATGTAATGTTTTGATTATTTCCAAACTAGTATTGATGGTGTTATGTATTTGTTTCCATTATTGTGATTGTTGTGATGTGTATTGTGTATAATTTCCATTTCAATTGTTGTGTTTTTTAATAGTCATTTAATTGTTGTGTTTTTTAATAGTTATTTAATTGTAGTAGTTTTGACAATAGGTTTTGGTATATGTATGTAAGTGATAATGGCTTTAGTAAAGGAATTTACTAGGTAGAATTGTTAATGTAAAGAAACATTGTTTTAGTGGAGAATTGTTGGTTAGAATTGTGAGAAGGGAAAATTACATAAGCTAATAATAAGATGGCATGTAGATGAATACCAGTCTAGGGTCTAGGGTATGAGGAAAATGAAGAGTCGCTTCTAATGAAATTATTGATCTAGTGAGAGGCATGCCTATTAGAATGGATGACAAGGAAGAATTTGAGATAAGAGTAGTTGCAATGTATTTGTGATGTGAGTAATGATGAGTGGGAACTAGGAGTTACATAAGAAGATTTTGAAGAAGCCCAAGCTCTGATTGAGAGACTTATAAGGGAATTGACTTATTCAAGGAGCTTAAATACAAGATAATCAATTGATTACATTGGATAAATGGATAAATTCTTTGAGTTTGAGCAAAGTGAAGACCCCAAGAGAGTGAATCTCGCAAGAACTAAACCAAAAGTGCATGCATCCTTGTGGTGGGCTAATTTGCAATCAGATAGATACAGAAAGGGAAAGGAGAAGATTAGAGCTCAGGATTGGATGGTTTCCAAGATGAAGGGTAAATTTTTGTTAATGGACCAGTCTTTAAATTTGTTTAGGAAGATTCAACACCTAAGATGGAAAGGGATGAGCACGAAGACATGCATCGAGGAATTTTAACAATTGTTCATCAAATAATGACAAAGTGATGAGGGTGTCTTGTGCTAGGCATCAACACCTTCACTTTTTCTTGTATTCTTGCTTGTAAAGTTATTTTAACCAAGAAAATGATACACCTCTTTTTTGACTTAAGAACATTTTACCTTGACAAGAGCTACCTCAACTCTTCGACCTTTGTTAGAATATTCTCATCCCTCTTTGATTAATATTGCTCTATTTTACAAGTCAACTTGATTTTCTTTGAGTTTAACACTTAGTCTCTTAAAAGACAATTTATTGCATATCGGAGAAGTTCTTATACAGTCCTCCGATATATATCGAAGAATTTCTTTTAAAGTCCTTCGATATGACCAGAGCCTATATTTCTTTTATCGTCGACCTCATTGACATACTTGCCACCATATGTTCTAATGCCATCGTAGAGGTTTCCTCGATCCTCACCGATTCAACTGGATGAGTTCTGGGAAAGTCTTCCAGTTCATTTAGCTTTTATCGACACACTTCACAACGTTTTCTCCGATACACTTCGGAGGAGTTACCACTAATCCCACTGACACAACCAGAGAGTTCACAACAACACCTCTAACGAATACAAACTTCTTCCTGACACTTTGCTTCTAATATTCTCTGATGTCTCAAACCTCATCCCTAAAAAATTATAAAATGATTCCCATGGCTATTGTATCCCTACCTTTCATTATGACTCTCTTCACTAAAGAAAAAGAATAAAGGAAGAGCCCATTTTGAACTAATAGTGAGCTCATGAGAATCTTCTCATCGTCCAACCCATTCCACCATCCACGCATCTTGATTTTCAGGTAAGCCCTATCCACACCATTTTTTTTTTCCCTTTTTGATTGCTTTGTGGTATTGGTCTAATGTATAGGGAAAACCCTAAGGAATAGACTCATCGTCCTCTTTTTACCCTAGCATGCCTAGTCTTGAAACCCATTGGATAATCTACCACCCACTCAACCTATTAAGCTTCCCAATCTCTAACACATTTTTATTTCACTAAGCTCATGACTATTTGTGATAATGATCTGTCCCTAACTCGTTCCTCATCCAAACCAAAATTCGGGCAATCATAGCTAACACTAGCCCTAATTCTAGGAAAGTTTCACTCTACAATCAACAAAAACCCCTTCTCACACTAGAGCAATGCTCCAAAATTGTCGACACTGGGTCAATCCATATTTCAATACTTAGCCAATTTTGGATTTTTGGAGTGCATGGACGGAGTTCCTTCCAACCCTGTTGACCCTCGCCCCTCCATACCGACAAAGTTCCTGCCAAACTCCTCGGTCACTAAACATTAATGTCGATCGTTACTCATACATTTCTTCAGAGTTCACCGTAACTCAACCGATCAATTAATCATACGTTCGGAGTGATTCCTAACATCAACATTGGTTCCCATTCCTGATTCTCATGGATTTAATACAAACGATTCTGGTAGCACATCGGAAGAGTCGATTCTAATACCTTTGATTCATCGATGAACTTGCGACGAACTACTCCGACCCCACCGACGAATTCATAAGATTGGCTCCAATTCTATCCTTACACTCCGGTGAAGTTATTGTGAACTACTCCAATACAATTTTTTTCTCACCGTACACTTAGTAAGACCTCCTCCGGTCCAAACCGATGAGTTTTCCACCATTTGCTTCGGTACATACTAGAGCATTTTCCATCTTTAGTGTCGATTCCACTTTTCTTCATCAGCGAAGTCGGCATCAACTTCGTCGATCCACCGGGTTTTCTTCCCAAACTAGGTCTAACTCCCTCGAACTTTCACCATGTCTCAGATCATCTTGTATTCTTCAAAAGATGATTTGCCCCCTCAAATTGTCTCAAGTGATTCCAAAGGTAGTGGACACAAGTTTACATTGACAGATTTATCTCTAACATCCTTGTACTGCGCAAATGCTCAATTTTAATATGTTTAAAGGAACTTATGCTTCTTGTTTATTTCCTTTCCGTCTTTTTACTATTGGTTTTATGCACTAATAATGACAGTTTTTGTTTTTGTTGTAGATTTAGATATGTCTCCTCGCAAGAAACCCGCGAGCAAAGTACCCACAATAGAGGCTTTCAAAAGAGGAATTCAATAGGAAGAAGAACTTGAATCCCCGTGAACAGTCTATGACGATACTACGAGACTCTTAGAAAAGGGGAAAACTCCACTCAAATGGGGTGAAGTTTTCTAGATGTTCAAAAAGCATAATTTTCCTATGGAAGTTGAAGATCAAGGTGCTCTTAAAATATTCATAAACATCTAGAGGTCAGGATTGTTGGGTACATGTTATATTCTTTGCATGTGTGTGTGTGGGTGATCTGAAAATGAAAAGGTTGGAGTCTCTTTAAAATTGCAAGTGTAAATCGTATGTGCTTGGGTAATAGGATCAAGTTACAAACACATAAAATTTAATGAGTTTTTACATAATCATAAGAAACATAAACAGACATAACAACCATAAAAGTAAAACACATTAACACAACAAAATGATAAAAGAGTTCACCCCTCTCTTGAGCTACATCTCCTGGTCCAACTTCCAATGGATCATTTTCATTAATGCTCAAAGTGTCAAAATCAGTGCTTTACAATGCTCATAATGAAAAATAGATGGCTTCAAGCCTCTAGAATGTCCAAAAACCCCAAGTTGGGCTCTTCTTGCACCTGATTTTGACAAAAATTGAATATGAATCACTTCCTGGAAGTTTCTCCCACTTCTTTGTTGTATTTTCTCGCCAAAACACACCTGTGTGTGACTAACCTGGCTCACAGGCATTTCCCGTGCCAAAAACCCAACACTGACCGCATTCCGTAATTCATGGAGAATTGTCGAACAATTAGGAGACTTAGGACCTTTCTCAGCCGAGGTAGTGGTCGTGTGGCCCATGTGGCCAAGCGTCGACCTAAAAAGTAGCACATGCCCACTATCCGTTGAAGTCTCCATGCTTGAGGGTCATATGGTGGAGGGTTGCGTGACCGTGGCTAAATGATGGAGAGTTGCTCGCGCCCTCTATTGGAAAAATGGAAAGGTCATATGCAAGTGTGGCAAGACCAAGGGCTGGGGCTAAGCCCCGACCCAGACTCTGCCCAACCTATACATTATAGCAACTTAAATATTTTTTCCATTTTCTAAGGTTAAATAATACACGGCAGGAGGGATGGTAGCCTGGCCTACGCCAACACTCTACATCTACCGGAGGTCATGGGTTTGACCCTTGCGGACTCCAACCAAAATTTTACACCAAAGAGGGGTGCCACGTGGCATCCCATGTCTGGGCCACGTGGTACCATACCATTGGTCCACAAACCTGCCATGTGTCAACACCGGATAGGTCCACCTCATGTGCCAAATCACCTGCCATGCCAACCTTTGCCACATCACCACTTTCCATGTGTTAGTATGGTCACCCTGCATGTGTCAGTACGGTTGACACAGTCAACAAAAAAATTTCTTGTTTGAAAAAGTTGTAATACCACAAGGATGAGCCACTGTGAAATGTAATGATGTTTGTAGGCTGGTGAGCCAAGTAATTATAAGCTGATAGGCTTATGTGTTTATTAGGCCGAAGGGCCTAGATGCTAAGGTTAGTGGGCCTGATTTTTGTATATGTAATTATGCATATTATTAATAAAATACATCGTTGCATGTAGACCGACAATGAATAAACAGTTATGGGGGACTAAGCTCCACTGGGTAGGGAAAGGAATGGAGCTAAGAGACTAGGAAAGAGGGGCTCAGCTTGAGGGCTTAACCCAAGGGAATATCATAATGTATTCCTGAAAAGTACTAAAGTTGGGGGAAATTAAACCCAGTTATCCTAAGTCCCTTTGAGGAGAGGAACAAACTCTAAGTGGAGAGGAGCGTGCTCTTGGAGAGCCAAGTGTCACCCAGGACGCAAGCTGATTTATGTGGGAAGTTCCACCTTTGTTGGGGCAGAGGAACCATTCTGGCCACCTTCTGAAGGAGTTCTTTCTTGCCATAGCAACTTTCTCACAATTCTGTAGGCTGAAAATTTTCACCATTTTCCTTGCTCACTCTCAACATTCTGACCAGTCTGGCCATTTAGTTTCCCACGAGTTCATCCTCAGCATGTTGGCCATCCCTTGTGCAGTTCACACATGCACTGAACAAGTACACAACCAGAGTCATTTTCGCCGTTGTGAACCTCTATAAATTGTTGTTTCATCCCCTTGCCTTACCTGCTTTTGGTGGTTGTGGATTGAAGAGGCGGGTTGTCAGGCCCATGGTTGAAGAAGCAAGTTCTCAGGCCTATGACCAAATCTCTCCAGCTGAGAGAGTTTGTTGGGAAGTGATTTATCTTGGAGGGAGTCTAGTACCAGCTACAAAGTTCTGAGAATTCCTGATCCGGATTGTTGCTGAAGCCCTGGAAGGGAAGTGGAGCAACCGATGGACTATGGAATAGTGAAGGTGCATATTCCCGAGGTGGGATAGGCATGTGGGAAATGAGAGTCTGTGAGAAGTGAGTGTAAGTAGGCTCCTTGGAGAGACTCCTTCCAGTTGCACAGTGCAGTTCCCGTAGCCTCAGCCTAGGTCTATGATTCCTTTTCCCTAGGTGGAGTTTAGTCTCATCTCGGGGGTGACCCACTGCTGAAGCGTGATGAGCAGCGTGGTAAAAGGCTGGGAGGTTCGTGGAAGGTATGCACATAGTTGGTGGTCATCTATTGAAAGATAAGTACTAAATATATGTTGATTGTATGTGGTGTGATTGTACATTTTTATAACTTGATGAGTACTGCCCCTAGATATATCATATATGTTGTATGTGTAGGCTTACTATTAATTCCACATTAATCTGTGTATGGTTAGAATATGTCGTTTGTATGCATATAGTGTCAGAATGTTTTAATGTTATTTTCACATTAATAAGTAGCATGAACATAATGTTGTAAATTTTAATTGCGTTAGATATGCATGCATATAAATTTACAAAATGGTATCAGAGCTAAGAGAGGTGTCCTGTAGTGACGTTGCTTGGCCTGTTGGTGGCTAAGGACGCCACAAAATGGTATCAAAGCCAAGGTTTCAACACTGAGCCTAGATGGTCCATGTTAGTGGACGCTGAAGAAAAAGTTTCAAAAAAGAATTGTTGTCGAAATGGACACAACCCAAGTTCAGAGCCCATGCTTTCTACCTCGAACTTGGATGGGCCACGAACGAGAAATTCAACGAAGAAAGTCTAGAGAATTTTGAGGTACAGAGTGCCAGAAGGGTATTTAAAGAATACTTAGAATGCGTTTGGAAACATAGGATGTGTAACAAGTTTAAGAAATGGCCACAGAGAAAGAAATCACAACATTCGTGGTGTTGGGTCATTAGATTTGGGCGAGAGGAAGATAAGTCGTTAGATCAAGTGAAGATTAAGTCACAACCATCAGATCTCATTGAGGGGAGATCGACAGTGGGGAGCCATTGCGGAGATCGGGAAGGAAATTCAAGTGAGGGTAAGTTGAGACCCTGCAATCCCTCAAGATCGTTGATCTTGCTCGATCGACAGATCAACAGTGGATATCGATCCCACTACAGACGAGCATCTTTTTCCTTACGTAGATTAGGAAGGAAATTAAATCATGAGTAAGTCGAGTTCCCACAATCACTCCTAGCCGTTGATCTTCACAGTTCCTTAAAACACCACTATCAATATTGCAAAGTGATATAAGCGCCCAAAGGTTAAGCCAAGGTCACAACTCTCGATCACGGATACAGAAGACAGAGCGAACTTTGTACAATCCCTAACCATCGATCCAAGCATGAGACGTGTGTCAAAAGATCGGCTTGTTCGGGAGTTCGGTGTCCAAGAGAAATGGAGTGTGCTGATGTGAAAAATCCTGAAGTCTTGAAGTCTGGAGTTCATCTAGACCGTTCATCAAAGGGACATGTGTCGACAAATGGACTTGTTTCAGAATTCAACGTTCAAGAGAAACGAGGTATGCTAAGGTGGAATCTCCCAAAACCTGAAGTCCCAAAGTGACATGGCTTGTTGATGTCACTAGGGATGACGTGAACACATGGGATGTGTGCCACATGTTAGTGATTTAAGAACCCTTGTAAGATAAAAATGTAGTCAGAACATAACATATGTCACCTGCCTGATTGGACCATGTGTCGGCTTTGTGTGTCCTGCCACGTGGTTCTCTTGGTGATGGAACAAGGTAGTTAAAATTGGCGAAGAAGTTAGCTGGATCGATCCTGCATTAACTTTGATCACAATCTATCAAGATCGATGGTCGAGCGGAATTGCGGGGATCGAAGTTGCGCTACAGATAATTCTGCAATGCAGTCCCACAATCCAAACCACGGTTTCCCAGATGGGGTATGTGTCAGCGTGGGTACAATTGCGGAACAATCGGTGGGTTACTCCAAAATCTCCAACCGATGTCCCCGCAATTTGAAAAGTACTAAAGTTGATGTGACGTTTTCGACATGTATTAGTTTAAGCATGGAAACCATTGGCCCCAGTGGATGCGTGGCACCAGATCGTGAATTCCGGAGACTTGACACTCCGGAAGAAATGGTGCATAAAGGAATGTGGACCGTAGATCTGACATTCTTCGTGCATTTTACAGTTTGTTGTTTCGTGATGTTGGGACGCACGAAAAAAGGGAAACCTCCAAAGCCCGGAGCTCGAAGTTTCAGAGCTCCAAATAAGCTCCCAAATCATAAGCGCTGGGTCACAGCCGTGGTCCCATGCAAACCAAGGGTTGAAGAAAAAGGGGCTAATGCCTGAAAATATGTGGCAAAATAGAGCGGGGCTTAGAGATAGAAGCCCGAGGGGTTCTTGACCGACCAAGACCTGCAGAAAATGGAATCTGATATTGTTTTTGTTGAATCAGATTGGTTTATTCTGGAAAATTATTAAAGTCTGATAGCTTGACTAAAATCGGTTGAATGCACATTTTGCAGAGTTAACGATTGTCATAACCGAACCGAATTGTTGCATAATGCAGAGAAATGGGGAAGGCACAAGGTGCTTACAGTTCGGAAAATGAAGTTAGAGGAATGGATGTCCATTTGGGAGTTGAAGGATCAAACTCTAATGGGCATGGAGAAGAGGTAGATAAAGAAGGAAACATGATGAAAATCATTGAAAAGTTGCAGAAAGATATCCAGACTCACCAAGCAAATAACAAAAATCTCATGAAAGCCAGGGAGAAATAGGGAGAATTCAAATTAAACTTGATGCATAGCCTGGAAAGAATAGAAAATAAATTGGATAAGGAGAGTGTCTCAAGAAAATCAGGAAGTCTTAGAAGAACAAAAAATTATAGCAGACATCACCAACACTCCTTGAGGCATTCCAATAAGAGAGTACACAATAGCTCAAGTCTATCCCCTGTTAGGAAGCATAAGAGGTCTGGGGAGGATGAGCTACGAGGGGAAATGAACAAAATCAAACCTCCTACATTTGATGGGGAGCACAAGAAGGATGAAGATGCAGAGACATGGCTGCTAGGCATGAGGAAGTACTTCCAATTACATAATTATTCTTCTCATGTAGAAGGAAGAATTTCCATCTACCAACTTAAAGGAAAAACATCCATGTCGTGGGATCAGCTGGTGCAAGTACATCACCTCAGGGAGAAAAATGTGACTTGGAAGGATTTCAAGAGGAATTTTGAGAAGAAATACCTGACCAAGAGGTATTATGATAGAAAGATGAAAGAGTTCTTTGAACTTATACTGGGTAGCATGGATATTGATGAATATGAAAGGAGATTCTTGGAGTTGTTGAAGTATGTCTCCTTCATCAAAGATGAGAGAGTGAATATTCATAGGTACCTGAGTGGGCTGCCATCTTTCATCAGTGATAAAATCCAATATGATGACCCCAAGACTCTGGAAGAAATGATATGGAGAGAAAAATTCTTATATGATTAGAAAAAAGGAAAGCTTACTTTTCAAAAGGCTTGGGAGGACAAGAAGAAGTTCAAGAAGGAACAAAGGCAGAAGGGAAACAAGCCTCCATTTTTCAGAAACAGTCCTCAAGGACAACCATATTTTAGAGAGCATAGAATGGTTGAGGTAGGAGAGCAAAGGTCAAGGTAGGCACCCATTCAATGTTGGGGTTGTAGAGGAGACCACAAGTATAGAGATTGTCCTCACAAAAGTGATAAAGTGAGAGTTGTTCACAATGTTCAGCGTGATGAAACAGTGGGGGACATGGGCAAAAGAGTACCAAGGATCTATGCAGCTCTGGACAACAAGCAAGATGAGTTTCAGTCACACATGATTGAAGTTGAAGGTATGATCAGCAACCATTCCTTTACTATTTTAATTGATTTGGGGGCTAGTCATAGCTATATAGACCTTAAGGTAGTGGAAATATTTCTTTTTCAAAGAAGCAAACATTGGGAAATATTGGCTAGTACAACTAGCTACATGAGACAAGAGGAAAGTTGTTGAGTTGGTTAAATCATTTCCAGTGGGCATGAATGGACTGTGTACCAAGGCAGATTTGAACATCTTTATGTTGGGATCATATGATTTCATAATTGGTATGGATTTGTTGGACCAACACCATGCCATATTAGACTGCCATAATAAGACATTCACTTGCCTAGATGAGGAAGGAAATCAGAAAACAGTGCAAGGAATTCCCAGGATAGTTACTGTCTAGGAAATATCAACAATGCAGCTGAAGAAGTGTTACAGGAAGGGATGTCAAATATTTGCAGCCCATATGGAGGAAGAATATAAGGATAAGGTGCCAAATATGGAGGATCATGCAGTTCTAAAAGATTTTGAAGATGTGTTCAAGGAGGTACCATGACTACCTCCAAAGAGAGATATTGATTTCTCTATTAATTTGATGCCTGGAGCAACTCCAGTATCAAAGACTCCTTACAAAATGAGTACACCAGATCTGAAGGAATTGCAAATGCAGCTTGAAGAGCTTCTGAAGAAGGGGTATATACAACCAAGTGTGTCACTTTGGGGTGCCCCAGTATTTTTTGTGAAGAAGAAAGATGGGACATTGAGATTGTGCATCGACTTCAGATAGTTGAACAAAGTAACTATAAAGAACAAGTATCATCTGCCAATGATTGATGATCTCTTTGATCAATTGAAGGATGCAAATATATTTTCCAAGATAGATCTTAGGTCA
>JASDQU010308779.1:33085-43116 GCA_032191745.1 Picea mariana
ATTACAAAATCAAATTGCATTATAGTATTATAAGATGTTGAATAATTTCTGCATTAAAAAAATAATTTCATTAATACAAAATTGTAATTTTAACAAATATTTTATGATTCCATTTCAATCATAATAAACCAAAAACTCAAATTCTTAAAATATTTACCTTCCACATACAATCCCAAGGTCACCCTAAAAAAAGATATTGTATCAATATTATGCATTGAGGATCCATAGTTAAAGGTCCCAGGAAATGAATCTCTCAATCTCCAAACTATTACATAAATAATCAATAATGTAGGAAATTACATAAATAATCAAATTGGTGTATGGGATCCCCTTGTTTGTGAGACAAGTGACCCTCCGCCCATCGATTTGATTGGTAAAGTCTACATAAGTATACATACCCTATCCCCCTATGGATTTGAACTTGTGACCTTGAAGAGGAAACACATGTTCTCAACTATTAGACCCACTAAAACTGTATGTCTCATTTCATGTCTCTTGATTAACATATTAATTAAATTCAATAACAAATGTTGATGCAATAACAACATCATGTTCAAACGCAGACCCTTCACACCCATTTATTTTTACCATGGTCCACATGAAAAGTGTGAGTCCCAAGTGTCACTCCCATTTATTTTTCCATGGTCCACATCAGAAGTATCAGTGTTGTCAAAGGGATGTGCATCGCCCGGTTTGCAATATGTTGAAAACCTTCAAATCATGAAGGTATTATAAGATGAGTGTGATACATGCATTTGCATGGTGTCCATTCTCCTTCCAATCAATGTTGTGGAAATATTAGGAGAATAAGCCTAGGGATATGAGTGGAGGAGTGAGGGCCACCCACAAAGAATGAAGAAGTTGACTTACGGCCCACAAAACATCAAAACCTCAGGTTAAAGTTAAGAAGTGGCAAGAAAGGTAAGGCATGTGAAAGGATTAAAAATAAAAGAAAGTTGACTTAGGGCCCACAAAACACAGGCAAGGCATGTGAAAGGATTAAAAACAAAAGATATGAATATTTATTGATGTTTTAATATCGTTGGTGGGAAGATTGGTACATAAATGTTCTTGGAAAAGAAAGTGGAATTCATGGGAAGAAGGAGGATTCTCCCAGAACATAAGTTGGGAATACAATAGAGAAGTGTAGGACAAAAGACATTACCTTGTTAGAGGGAGAAGAAAAGAAGTTTGGGATAATTTTTTTTTTTACTTAATTGACACTTAAAACAATGACTATTTTTTTTTTATTTTTTTAAAAAGAGAATTGAATGATGTTTTGTAGTAGTGGGAATTCCTTTGAAGCTTTCATGTAATGTTTTGATTATTTCCAAACTAGTATTGATGGTGTTATGTATTTGTTTCCATTATTGTGATTGTTGTGATGTGTATTGTGTATAATTTCCATTTCAATTGTTGTGTTTTTTAATAGTCATTTAATTGTTGTGTTTTTTAATAGTTATTTAATTGTAGTAGTTTTGACAATAGGTTTTGGTATATGTATGTAAGTGATAATGGCTTTAGTAAAGGAATTTACTAGGTAGAATTGTTAATGTAAAGAAACATTGTTTTAGTGGAGAATTGTTGGTTAGAATTGTGAGAAGGGAAAATTACATAAGCTAATAATAAGATGGCATGTAGATGAATACCAGTCTAGGGTCTAGGGTATGAGGAAAATGAAGAGTCGCTTCTAATGAAATTATTGATCTAGTGAGAGGCATGCCTATTAGAATGGATGACAAGGAAGAATTTGAGATAAGAGTAGTTGCAATGTATTTGTGATGTGAGTAATGATGAGTGGGAACTAGGAGTTACATAAGAAGATTTTGAAGAAGCCCAAGCTCTGATTGAGAGACTTATAAGGGAATTGACTTATTCAAGGAGCTTAAATACAAGATAATCAATTGATTACATTGGATAAATGGATAAATTCTTTGAGTTTGAGCAAAGTGAAGACCCCAAGAGAGTGAATCTCGCAAGAACTAAACCAAAAGTGCATGCATCCTTGTGGTGGGCTAATTTGCAATCAGATAGATACAGAAAGGGAAAGGAGAAGATTAGAGCTCAGGATTGGATGGTTTCCAAGATGAAGGGTAAATTTTTGTTAATGGACCAGTCTTTAAATTTGTTTAGGAAGATTCAACACCTAAGATGGAAAGGGATGAGCACGAAGACATGCATCGAGGAATTTTAACAATTGTTCATCAAATAATGACAAAGTGATGAGGGTGTCTTGTGCTAGGCATCAACACCTTCACTTTTTCTTGTATTCTTGCTTGTAAAGTTATTTTAACCAAGAAAATGATACACCTCTTTTTTGACTTAAGAACATTTTACCTTGACAAGAGCTACCTCAACTCTTCGACCTTTGTTAGAATATTCTCATCCCTCTTTGATTAATATTGCTCTATTTTACAAGTCAACTTGATTTTCTTTGAGTTTAACACTTAGTCTCTTAAAAGACAATTTATTGCATATCGGAGAAGTTCTTATACAGTCCTCCGATATATATCGAAGAATTTCTTTTAAAGTCCTTCGATATGACCAGAGCCTATATTTCTTTTATCGTCGACCTCATTGACATACTTGCCACCATATGTTCTAATGCCATCGTAGAGGTTTCCTCGATCCTCACCGATTCAACTGGATGAGTTCTGGGAAAGTCTTCCAGTTCATTTAGCTTTTATCGACACACTTCACAACGTTTTCTCCGATACACTTCGGAGGAGTTACCACTAATCCCACTGACACAACCAGAGAGTTCACAACAACACCTCTAACGAATACAAACTTCTTCCTGACACTTTGCTTCTAATATTCTCTGATGTCTCAAACCTCATCCCTAAAAAATTATAAAATGATTCCCATGGCTATTGTATCCCTACCTTTCATTATGACTCTCTTCACTAAAGAAAAAGAATAAAGGAAGAGCCCATTTTGAACTAATAGTGAGCTCATGAGAATCTTCTCATCGTCCAACCCATTCCACCATCCACGCATCTTGATTTTCAGGTAAGCCCTATCCACACCATTTTTTTTTTCCCTTTTTGATTGCTTTGTGGTATTGGTCTAATGTATAGGGAAAACCCTAAGGAATAGACTCATCGTCCTCTTTTTACCCTAGCATGCCTAGTCTTGAAACCCATTGGATAATCTACCACCCACTCAACCTATTAAGCTTCCCAATCTCTAACACATTTTTATTTCACTAAGCTCATGACTATTTGTGATAATGATCTGTCCCTAACTCGTTCCTCATCCAAACCAAAATTCGGGCAATCATAGCTAACACTAGCCCTAATTCTAGGAAAGTTTCACTCTACAATCAACAAAAACCCCTTCTCACACTAGAGCAATGCTCCAAAATTGTCGACACTGGGTCAATCCATATTTCAATACTTAGCCAATTTTGGATTTTTGGAGTGCATGGACGGAGTTCCTTCCAACCCTGTTGACCCTCGCCCCTCCATACCGACAAAGTTCCTGCCAAACTCCTCGGTCACTAAACATTAATGTCGATCGTTACTCATACATTTCTTCAGAGTTCACCGTAACTCAACCGATCAATTAATCATACGTTCGGAGTGATTCCTAACATCAACATTGGTTCCCATTCCTGATTCTCATGGATTTAATACAAACGATTCTGGTAGCACATCGGAAGAGTCGATTCTAATACCTTTGATTCATCGATGAACTTGCGACGAACTACTCCGACCCCACCGACGAATTCATAAGATTGGCTCCAATTCTATCCTTACACTCCGGTGAAGTTATTGTGAACTACTCCAATACAATTTTTTTCTCACCGTACACTTAGTAAGACCTCCTCCGGTCCAAACCGATGAGTTTTCCACCATTTGCTTCGGTACATACTAGAGCATTTTCCATCTTTAGTGTCGATTCCACTTTTCTTCATCAGCGAAGTCGGCATCAACTTCGTCGATCCACCGGGTTTTCTTCCCAAACTAGGTCTAACTCCCTCGAACTTTCACCATGTCTCAGATCATCTTGTATTCTTCAAAAGATGATTTGCCCCCTCAAATTGTCTCAAGTGATTCCAAAGGTAGTGGACACAAGTTTACATTGACAGATTTATCTCTAACATCCTTGTACTGCGCAAATGCTCAATTTTAATATGTTTAAAGGAACTTATGCTTCTTGTTTATTTCCTTTCCGTCTTTTTACTATTGGTTTTATGCACTAATAATGACAGTTTTTGTTTTTGTTGTAGATTTAGATATGTCTCCTCGCAAGAAACCCGCGAGCAAAGTACCCACAATAGAGGCTTTCAAAAGAGGAATTCAATAGGAAGAAGAACTTGAATCCCCGTGAACAGTCTATGACGATACTACGAGACTCTTAGAAAAGGGGAAAACTCCACTCAAATGGGGTGAAGTTTTCTAGATGTTCAAAAAGCATAATTTTCCTATGGAAGTTGAAGATCAAGGTGCTCTTAAAATATTCATAAACATCTAGAGGTCAGGATTGTTGGGTACATGTTATATTCTTTGCATGTGTGTGTGTGGGTGATCTGAAAATGAAAAGGTTGGAGTCTCTTTAAAATTGCAAGTGTAAATCGTATGTGCTTGGGTAATAGGATCAAGTTACAAACACATAAAATTTAATGAGTTTTTACATAATCATAAGAAACATAAACAGACATAACAACCATAAAAGTAAAACACATTAACACAACAAAATGATAAAAGAGTTCACCCCTCTCTTGAGCTACATCTCCTGGTCCAACTTCCAATGGATCATTTTCATTAATGCTCAAAGTGTCAAAATCAGTGCTTTACAATGCTCATAATGAAAAATAGATGGCTTCAAGCCTCTAGAATGTCCAAAAACCCCAAGTTGGGCTCTTCTTGCACCTGATTTTGACAAAAATTGAATATGAATCACTTCCTGGAAGTTTCTCCCACTTCTTTGTTGTATTTTCTCGCCAAAACACACCTGTGTGTGACTAACCTGGCTCACAGGCATTTCCCGTGCCAAAAACCCAACACTGACCGCATTCCGTAATTCATGGAGAATTGTCGAACAATTAGGAGACTTAGGACCTTTCTCAGCCGAGGTAGTGGTCGTGTGGCCCATGTGGCCAAGCGTCGACCTAAAAAGTAGCACATGCCCACTATCCGTTGAAGTCTCCATGCTTGAGGGTCATATGGTGGAGGGTTGCGTGACCGTGGCTAAATGATGGAGAGTTGCTCGCGCCCTCTATTGGAAAAATGGAAAGGTCATATGCAAGTGTGGCAAGACCAAGGGCTGGGGCTAAGCCCCGACCCAGACTCTGCCCAACCTATACATTATAGCAACTTAAATATTTTTTCCATTTTCTAAGGTTAAATAATACACGGCAGGAGGGATGGTAGCCTGGCCTACGCCAACACTCTACATCTACCGGAGGTCATGGGTTTGACCCTTGCGGACTCCAACCAAAATTTTACACCAAAGAGGGGTGCCACGTGGCATCCCATGTCTGGGCCACGTGGTACCATACCATTGGTCCACAAACCTGCCATGTGTCAACACCGGATAGGTCCACCTCATGTGCCAAATCACCTGCCATGCCAACCTTTGCCACATCACCACTTTCCATGTGTTAGTATGGTCACCCTGCATGTGTCAGTACGGTTGACACAGTCAACAAAAAAATTTCTTGTTTGAAAAAGTTGTAATACCACAAGGATGAGCCACTGTGAAATGTAATGATGTTTGTAGGCTGGTGAGCCAAGTAATTATAAGCTGATAGGCTTATGTGTTTATTAGGCCGAAGGGCCTAGATGCTAAGGTTAGTGGGCCTGATTTTTGTATATGTAATTATGCATATTATTAATAAAATACATCGTTGCATGTAGACCGACAATGAATAAACAGTTATGGGGGACTAAGCTCCACTGGGTAGGGAAAGGAATGGAGCTAAGAGACTAGGAAAGAGGGGCTAAGCTTGAGGGCTTAACCCAAGGGAATATCATAATGTATTCCTGAAAAGTACTAAAGTTGGGGGAAATTAAACCCAGTTATCCTAAGTCCCTTTGAGGAGAGGAACAAACTCCAAGTGGAGAGGAGCATGCTCCTGGAGAGCCAAGTGTCACCCAGGACGCAAGATGATTTATGTGGGAAGTTCCACCTTTGTTGGGGTAGAGGAACCATTCTGGCCACCTTCTGAAGGAGTTCTTTCTTGCCATAACATCTTTCTCACAATTCTGTAGGCTGAAAATTTTCACCATTTTCCTTGCTCACTCTCAACATTCTGACCAGTCTGGCCATTTAGTTTCCCACGAGTTCATCCTCGGCATGTCACCTGCCTGATTGGACCACGTGTCGGCTTTGTGTGTCCTGCCACGTGGTTCTCTTGGTGATGGAACAAGGTAGTTAAACTTGGCGAAGAAGTTAGCTGGATCGATCCCGCATTAACTTTGATCACAATCTATCAAGATCGATGGTCGGGCGGAATTTCAGGGATCGAAGTTGCGCGATAGATAATTCTGCAATGCAGTCCCACAATCCAAACCACGGTTTCCCAGATGGGGTATGTGTCAACGTGGGTAGAATTGCGGAACGATCGGCGGGTTACTCCAAAATCGCAAACCGATGTCCCCGCAATTTGAAAAGTACTAAAGTTGATGTGACGTTTTCAACATTTATTAGTTTAAGCATGGAAACCATTGGCCCCAGTGGATGCGTGGCACCAGATCGTGAATTCCGGAGACTTGACACTCCGGAAGAAATGGTGCATAAAGGAATGTGGACCGTAGATCTGACATTCTTCATGCGTTTTACAGTTTGTTGTTCTGTGATGTTGGGACGCACGAAAAAAGGGAAACCTCCGAAGCCCGGAGCTCGAAGTTTCAAAGCTCCAAATAAGCTCCCAAATCATAAGCGCTGGGTCACAGCCGTGGTCCCATGCAAACCAAGGGTTGAAGAAAAAGGGGCTAATGCCCGAAAATATGTGGCAGAATAGAGCGAAGCTTAGAGATAGAAGCCCGAGGGGTTCTTGACCGACCAAGACCTGCAGAAAATGGAATCTGATATTGTTTTTGTTGAATCAGATTGGTTTATTCTGGAAAATTATTAAAGTCTGGTAGCCTGACTAAAATCGGTTGAATGCACATTTTGCAGAGTTAACGATTGTCATAACCGAACCGAATTGTTGCATAATGCAGAGAAATGGGGAAGGCACAAGGTGCTTACAATTCGGAAAATGAAGCTAGAGGAATGGATGCCCATTTGGGAGTTGAAGGATCAAACTCTAATGGGCATGGAGAAGAGGTAGATAAAGAAGGAAACATGATGAAAATCATTGAAAAGTTGCAGAAAGATATCCAGACTCACCAAGCAAATAACAAAAATCTCATGAAAGCCAGGGAGAAACAGGGAGAATTCAAATTAAAGTTGATGCATAGCCTGGAAAGAATAGAAAATAAATTGGATAAGGAGAGTGTCTCAAGAAAATCAAGAAGTCTCAAAAGAACAAAAAATTATAGCAGACATCACCAACACTCCTTGAGGCATTCCAATAAGAGAGTACACAATAGCTCAAGTCTATCCCCTGTTAGGAAGCATAAGAGGTCTGGGGAGGATGAGCTACGAGGGGAAATGAACAAAATCAAACCTCCTACATTTGATGGGGAGCACAAGAAGGATGAAGATGCAGAGACATGGCTGCTAGGCATGAGGAAGTACTTCCAATTACATAATTATTCTTCTCATGTAGAAGGAAGAATTTCCATCTACCAACTTAAAGGAAAAACATCCATGTGGTGGGATCAGCTTGTGCAAGTACATCACCTCAGGGAGAAAAATGTGACTTGGGAGGATTTCAAGAGGAATTTTGAGAAGAAATACCTGACCAAGAGGTATTATGATAGAAAGATGAAAGAGTTCTTTGAACTTATACTGGGTAGCATGGATATTGATGAATATGAAAGGAGATTCTTGGAGTTGTTGAAGTATGTCTCCTTCATCAAGGATGAGAGAATGAATATTCATAGGTACCTGAGCGGGCTGCCATCTTTCATCAGTGATAAAATCCAATATGATGACCCCAAGACTCTGGAAGAAACGATACGGAGAGAAAAATTCTTGTATGATTAGAAAAAAGGAAAGCCTACTTTTCAAAAGGCTTGGGAGGACAAGAAGAAGTTCAAGAAGGAACAAAGGCAGAAGGGAAACAAGCCTCCATTTTTTAGAAACAGTCCTCAAGGACAACCATATTTTAGAGAGCATAGAATGGTTGAGGTAGGAGAGCAAAGGTCAAGGCAAGCACCCATTCAATGTTGGGGCTGTAGAGGAGACCACAAGTATAGAGATTGTCCTCACAAAAGTGATAAAGTGAGAGTTGTTCACAATGTTCAGCGTGATGAAACAATGGGGGACATGGGCAAAAGAGTACCAAGGATCTATGCAACCCTGGACAACAAGCAAGATGAGTTTCAGTCACACATGATTGAAGTTGAAGGTATGATCAACAACCATTCGTTTACTATTTTAATTGATTTGGGGGCTAGTCATAGCTATATAGACCTTAAGGTAGTGGAAATATTTCTTTTTCAAAGAAGCAAACATTGGGAAATATTGGCTAGTACAACTAGCTACATGAGACAAGAGGAAAGTTGTTGAGTTGGTTAAATCATTTCCAGTGGGCATGAATGGACTGTGTACCAAGGMAGATTTGAACATCTTTATGTTGGGATCATATGATTTCMTAATTGGTATGGATTTGTTGGACCAACACCATGCCATATTAGACTGCCATAATAAGACATTCACTTGCCTAGATGAGGAAGGAAATCAGAAAACAGTGCAAGGAATTCCCAGGATAGTTACTGTCTAGGAAATATCAACAATGCAGCTGAAGAAGTGTTACAGGAAGGGATGTCAAATATTTGCAGCCCATATGGAGGAAGMATATAAGGATAAGGTGCCAAATATGGAGGATCATGCAGTTCTRAAAGATTTTGAAGATGTKTTCAAGGAGRTACCATGACTACCTCCAAAGAGAGATATTGATTTCTCTATTAATTTGATGCCTGGAGCAACTCCAGTATCAAAGACTCCTTACAAAATGAGTACACCAGATCTGAAGGAATTGCAAATGCAGCTTGAAGAGCTTCTGAAGAAGGGGTATATACAACCAAGTGTGTCACYTTGGGGTGCCCCAGTATTTTTTGTGAAGAAGAAAGATGGGACATTGAGATTGTGCATCGACTTCAGATAGTTGAACAAAGTAACTATAAAGAACAAGTATCATCTGCCAATGATTGATGATCTCTTTGATCAATTGAAGGATGCAAATATATTTTCCAAGATAGATCTTAGGTCAGGATACCATCAGGTAAGGATTAAAGAGGAAAATATCAGCAAGACTGCCTTCAGAATAAGGTACGGTCATTATGAGTTCACAGTGGTGCCATTTGGGTTGTCAAATGCACCAGTTGTTTTCATGTGCTTAATGAATGGTGTTTTTTGGGAATTATTAGACAAGTTTGTCATTTTTTTTCTGAATGACATTCTTGTATATTCAAAGTAGGAAGAAGAGCATGAGCATCATTTGAGGATAGTGCTGCAAGTGCTAAGAGAACATCAATTGTATGCCAAATTGAGCAAGTGCTCATTTTATCAAAACAAAATTCATTATTTGGGTCATATCATTTCAAAGGATGGGATAGTTTTGGGCCCTGAAAAGATAGAAGCCATTAAAGGGTGGAAAGAACCTAAGAATGTGACAGAAGTCAGATCCTTCATGGGTCTAGCTGGTTACTACAGAAGGTTCATTGCAAGGTTTTCGAGAATAGCTCACTCCATCACTTCCTTGCAAAGGAAGGGGAAGAAATTTCAATGGACAGAAGAATGTGAAAAGAGTTTCCAGAAATTGAAGCAACTGTTAACCATTGCTCCAATTCTGAAGATTGCAGATCCGAATGAAGACTTCATTGTATGCACATATGCATGTAAAGAAGCACTGGGTGGAGTCCTCAGTCAAAATGGTTTTGTTGTATGTTATGAATCAAGGAAGTTGAAAG
>JASDQU010308779.1:52305-62737 GCA_032191745.1 Picea mariana
TCCCAACCACAGACTACCTTAAGTACAATCCCCAGTTCACAAGGGAGGGAGACGTGACTGTAGAAGAGAACCTTTCATCCTTTTATAGATTTGCAGAGATTCAGGCCATCAAAAATGAAGATGTGTGGATGAGAGATTTTGTATAGAGCCTTGATGGTGATGCCAAGGATTGGTTTAAGGACTTGCCTCCTAGATATATTGACGATATTGCTTCTCTAGATGATTCATTCTTTAGACATTAGGGGAATAAAAAATATCTCCTTTATTATGTTACCGAATTTGGGGCACTTAAGAGAGAAGAGTGGGAAGTTATTTCAGACTTCTTGAAGAGATTTAATAAGATGTATAAAAAGATTCCTACTGAAATTAAGCCTACAAAAACCCTTGCCAAGATGACTTATGCTAGTGATT
Source organism: Picea mariana (assembly GCA_032191745.1). Taxonomy (NCBI): domain Eukaryota; kingdom Viridiplantae; phylum Streptophyta; class Pinopsida; order Pinales; family Pinaceae; genus Picea; species Picea mariana. The sequence goes on from JASDQU010308779.1 coordinate 52,717, forward strand.
TTGACCTTTAGTTTTGCCTCTTGTTGAGAGAAAGAAGAGATACCTCTTTTGCTCATATGCAAGATGCAACCCTTGAAGTAGAATCCAATATATTGGCAGTTGACAATCTTAGGAGTAAGGCTGATAGAGATAGAAGAAAGGGTAGGACTGAAGCCTTGAATTCTAGTTCCTCTATTCCCCCCCCTCAAATGGATGAAGTAACCAAGCTACTAAAATCACTTTCTGCTAGAATGGAAAGGTGGGAATTGGAGGGAATGTAGAGCTATAGGAATACCCAAAATGATGATAATAGGGGTAGTTTCAAAAGACCAAACAATGCTCCTTAAACCATCCAAAGAGACCAAATAAATAGGAACATAGATGATCAGAGAATTCAAGATCCTCTCCAAAATAACCTCGTTACTGATGAAGAAGAAGAGGAAGAGGAGCTTGATCCTGAAATCCATTGTCTTGGATACACCTCCTCATTTTCTCATTTAACCCAAGCTGCATATGAGGAGTCTCTCATGGATAACCAACTAAGCAAGATGAATAAAGGAGAAATGACTGACATCAATACAAACAGATATAAACTTAGGTCCAAGAAGAAATAAGGAAAGCCTGACATTCCTAATCAACCTGTTAGAATTGAAAAACTAGCTAAAAATGTGGCAGATGGTGTTAAAGAAAAGGAGGCAAACCGACCAGTGGCCAAAATACCAATCCTAGAAGTGAAGGAGATTCTGAAGCCTCCCTCCTCTTATAGTTTTGAGCATGAGATTCAAAAGATTAGGATCCCTGTACCTCTTTCAGAGTTGGTCAAGTATGAGGACTTCCAAAGGTGCCTCTCCAAAGTATTGTAACTCGAACCTTCATCTCATCCCACAGACTCAGTCAACCTCCAAGATGAAAAACCAGTTGTCATACTAGGCCCTTTGGTAGAGGATAGAGATGATTCCTCACCTCCCTTTTATACATCATTGAACATCCATTATAAAGTGTTGCACAATTTCTTGATGGATTCATGAGCATCTCACAATATCATGCCTAAAATTTTCATGGATGAGTTGGGGTTGGAGGTTACAAAAACCTACCATGACCTCTATTCATTCGATTCCAGGAAAGTGAAATGCCTCGGGGTTATTAATGACCTAGTCGTCTCCTTGTTCCAATTTCCAATGAAGGGTGTGGTCATGGATATAGTGGTAGTTGATGTCCCTCCTAAGTTTGGGATTCTCTTGTCTAGATCATGGATCAAAAGACTAGGGGGAACTTTGCAGATGGATCTGTCATATGCCACCATTCCTATGTTCAGAGGGCAAAATAGAAGGCTTTATAGAGAAGCACAACTTGTCTACATTATCAGTGATGAAGCCAATCCCATCAACCACCCGATTTTCTCAGTAGATACTAATTTAGGAACCTATATTTTGTAGCTCTCTTATGTTCCTCAACCTCCTATTGAAATTAGAAAGAAACCTATTACCTTTTACAAAGAGCCTCCCCCCAAGACCTCTATGTGGAAAATGTTTTTTGATGGAGCCTCTTCTAAGGAAAGTGTTGGTGTTGGAGTAGTTTTTATTTCCCCACCCAAGAGACCATATCTCTATCATGCAAGTTGGAATTTGAAACAACAAACAACATGGAAGAATATGAAGCTCTTGTCTTGGGTTTGAGAGCTGCCAAAGACATGAAAATTGAGGAGCTAGCAGTGTTTGGAGATGTTGAGCTAATTGTTCATCAAGTCATAAATCTGTATCAGGCTAAGCACCCGAGGTTAAGGGCCTATAGAAATGAGGTATGGGATATGATTGACAATTTCTTCTTGCCTTTTAATATTTCATTTTTTCCAAGGGAGGAGAACTCTGTGGCAGATTCCTTAGTGGTCTCAAAAAGTAATTTTAAGGTCCCTTGGCCCCCCAAACTCAAATATGAGGTGGAGATAAAATATATACCCTCTATTCCTGACAACGTCAAACATTAGAGGGTATTTGAAGATGATATTGAGATAAAAAAATTCCTTGAGACTATGGATGATTTTTCTGATATGCATGTCGACCAGGATCAGGATTATGAAGAAAGACCTCATGCTGATGTTTTTATGAATAAGATTGTTAACCATCATATTGTTCAGTTGCCTAGAAACCATATTCCAAAGGGACTTGTCCCTTTGGAGAGATTGTTTGACATAAATGATGTTGTTGTAAGGGTTGAAGGACCAACTGAAGAGGCTGATGTGACCGAATGCAATCTAGGAACGGAGGAGGATCCCAAATGGGTCAAATTGTCTAACAACTTGTCAAAATAACAAAGGGATGAATATGTCAGACTCTTGAAGGAGTTCGCTGATGTTTTTTCTTTGACATACGAGGATTTGATAACATATGACACCAGTGTCATTGAACACAAAATCCCTTTGAAAGAAGTTTCTCTTGGATGGTGTCTATCTCTCCTTGCTGCTAGTATCCATTCTTTGAAGGATTTTCACGATGCTTTTAATTCGTATTACGAGAATATTTACCCGACTCATCTTATTTTTTATGACTGTTGTAAGAGGTTTTCACTCCACATTCTATAGACGATAGAGTGTTCCTCGTGTGATGATTCTAGTGAAAATATGATTGAGAGAGAAAGCAAGGATGAAAGTGAGTATTTTGCAAATATAGATGAAAAGTTTTCTCTCTCTATTTCCCAAGAAGAAGTCCTTTCAGATATGATTGATGATAATGCTAACGATGGCATAACTATGGATGCATTATTTTCCTCCCCTAGTACACCTACTATCTCATATTTAAAAGAAGAAATGGTTGAAGAAAAGAATTAAGATATTGCTCTTTTCTCTTTGCAAGATAAAAGAGTTCTACGCTCACCTACCCCTGAAGAGTATTCTAAAGCGGAAAGCATAGGCTGCCAATTTTCTTATGAAAGTGAAATATCCTACCAAGAGAAGCATGATAGAGAGAAAGAGCCATCCATGGATACACATGAAGAGACTTCTTTCTCTCAGCTGGCAGATGTTTTCAGAGCAGACAAAGGAAAAATGGAGGAAATAGAGGTGCAGTTCATCTCCTGTCTTAAACCTGTAAATGAGAAAATATCACCTCAGATCAGCCGACCCGCATCGGTTCTCTACCCACCTGGACACTCTGAGAACATCGAACAACAGGTGAGAAACAATGAAGTACAGGAGGTAATTTCTTACCAGTCGAGCTTTCCTGATTATAAATTTTGTGACCCTATGGGGTTGTATATGGAGCTGTGTTTTCCAAAAGCATTGGAGCCTACAAAATTTTTCAGATTATCGTTATTTGGAGGTATTTCCAGTTTTCCCATACATGTTTTATTTGTGTTGTCATACTTCCCTTACCTTTTATGGATTATTTGAAGAAAAGAGAAGAATTTTATTACTGAGCAGTCTGGGTGGCTATGGTGGAAGTTTTCTTTCACCTAGCACTTTGTAAAAATCAGTTAGTCTAGGAGTGTACATAAATAAGTTCCTTCTAGAGCCCATGTGTTCATTTTCATTTTTTAGTAGAGTAGTGTACATATTTCCCTGTTTTCATCGATGAAAGTTTTGAACTAGACTCCATAGCCCAACAACTAAGGCACCGAAACTACTCGTTCTTGGTAGCTTGCAGGGAGCATGCCATCCCCTGTGGAGCCAAATGTTATCACATAATGTTTTCTAGAGTCATATGTGTTCATTGTTGGTACTTAGGTCTGTAATTTTTCCTTGTCCCTCTCCTTTTCATAGGCCAAATCTTAAATTTTTCCCCCTTTCGGCTTGTAAATCGTTCTCTGCTTTCCCTTGTTCATTTGTGCGTCCTGGCTTTCCTTGAATATCTTACTTGAGAGAAACCTCAGCCCCAAGCCCCTCTATTTTTCTCTGAGAACGAGCACTCACCTCTTGTGTTTCAGTGAGTGGTCTCCCTATTTTCACAAGCCCAAAACACAATTGTCCAGGTCCTTGTTCATACAGGCCACAACCTTGAGCATGAAGCGCAGATTTCAGAACAGTTTATTTCAGACTTGAATCACAAGCAGCGGGTGGGTCCATTTTGTGACGATGGGGATCCCCTGTGAAGATTGGATTAGCAGTCCCCGGGTATTCATAGTTTCATAATTTCATGAAGTATAGCGCAATAAAAAGAGCTAAAGTCCCGAAGAAATCATGAGCCATTGATCTTAAAGGGGACATGTGGTAGCTAATCCAAGCGTTCAGGGAAATGAGCTTCGAGAGTTTCGAAGTGAGAAGTGCATAAAAATTCCGGAGAGCCAAAGCCCAAACTCCTGAAGCAATTGTGGACCATTGATCTCAAAATCATCAGGGAGCCATTGATCTTAGCGATAGTGCCTCCTGAAGGCCTGAAGTCCCAGAGTCCTGAAGGGAGCTTAGCTATCGATCTCAGGAGGGCCACGTGTCATCATATCCATAGCTCCGGGTAAAAGCAACTGAAGGCAGAGGAGGTTTGAGATTTTATTTTCCCAGAGTCTGGAGACCCGAAGTAATTCTCGGTCGTTCGATTCAAGAAGACACATGTCATTAGATTTCCAGCTCTAGGTAAAAGAAAATAGAAGAGCCAAAGGCAAAGGAATTAGTGCCGGAGCCCTGGAGCACCAAGTTCGTGGAATCTTTCTAGCGCTGACACATGGCACTCATTTCAAGCGTTTTAGACATGATTTTTGCCTTTTTTTGAGTGACACATGTCACCTCTCCATCCGCGACATATCAACATAGTGACGTCATGCCTCCACATTAGATCATCCTCCGAGAGTTGTTATTATTCAGCGCCAAAAGTAGCACCCCATTCCAAGGAACACTTTTGGCAGATCCTAAAGTTGGTGAGCAATTAAGCTTGGAAGTGGTGCTAAATCTAGTAGGTGTACTCAGATCCCAGATCAGGACCAGACCTACAACCACAGTCCATTGCGGGGATGCAACATGCTTGGAAGATAATTTTCTTGAGTGGTCTTGCAATTGAAACCATGGTAAAGTGAAAGTGCTGCGTGGAGAAAGGTGATGAATTGTGGGCCCAAAAGCGATCTGAACCTAAACCACTCTTGAGAAACCCCACAATCACGTGCTTGTATAATATCCTGTCCAAGAGCACCACGTGGTTTCCCCCTAAGCATTTAATCTCATTTATTTCCTGAGGAAAGGCAGTTGATGAAAGTAGAGCCTGTGGTTGAAACCTCGGCTCAATCTATAAATAGAAGGCATGGAAGGCCTAGACGTGAATTGTCAGCCCATGTTACCCATGTGGAAAAATTCTCCCGCAAAACCCATGTTGATCTGAGCTCGCTTCTGATAGAGGGGTTCATGTTCATTTTGACAAAACAACTCATCGATGCAAAGCTTTGATTGTAGTGTCCAGGTCACACTCTTGGTAGTGGCATATTGTTCTGAGTATAAATAGATAGTTTTAATATTTTGTTAAGGTATTCAATTAGTTGAGCAGAGCTCCCTATTTTGTAATGTTTTCATGTTAGAACTATTCTCTGGTTATGTACCGGATTTGAGACTTTCAGATTAATAGAAGTCAACCTCTTTTCATCTCTTTGTAAAAACTGTGCTAAAACACTCGGGCATGGAGGATCCAGTCGAGGGTTGTTACACTGTTGTAATGGAGGTTTKATTGCAGYGGTATCGTGACYAGTTTTAGTTAGCTTCCTTGTGATCTTTTCCGCTCTTAGAMTGAATGGMTCGGGCATGGAGGATCYAGTCAAGTTGTTGTAGCTGCATGGTGGTGTAGTTTTGATCATTGTGTTGTTGTGAGTGGGTTGTTTGGAAATATTTCAGTGTCTGAAGATTGAGCTTAAGTGTGATATTRAGTCTGAGTTTTTCTTCTCCAAGCTTCTTGAAGGCTTGATTCCCATAGCATTCTTATCCACCTTTCTTACTAAATCTTCCCTTTGCTCACACTTAAACTCAATTCACTGACAAAAGTTAGTTGTGGCCCTCACTTCCCTGTGCATTACTTGTCCARTTTTGTGTTGAAATCATTCCTGTATTGAGTTTTCCCCATTTGACATCCACTCACATAAATCAAACATCCACCAAACATTMTGATGGGTAMTGGGCTTATYCTCCCGCAATTTGAGGGTAACTTTCAATGCTAATAGACGGGAATAAAAGTTATGTTGATAAGAACATAACTCACATAGAATTTAAAGTAGGGGATCATGTATTCCTGAGAGTGAAGGCCAACAGAAGCTCCCTAAAGTTGGGAAATTGTTCAAAGTTGGCAGCTCGATATTCTGGGCCATTTGAAATCCTAGAGAGGATTGGTCCAATAACATATAGACTTGCATTTCCTGCATGCATGTCTATACATAATGTCTTTCATGTGTCATTGCTTAAGAAGTATGTACCTGATGCTAATCATGTTATTGATTGGAATGTGATTCAGGTGAACAGAAAAATGCTTTTCAGGTGCATCTGATGTGTATACTGGATCGGAAAATAAAGCAGCTCAGGAATCGAGCCACAGGGCTTGTAAAAGTTCAGTAGACCTGGTACAATCATGAGGATGTAACATGGGAGCATGAAGATGCTATGCGGGCAGAGTACTCACATCTTTTTGAAGATTTTAAAAATCTTTTTGATATTATGTAAATGAGTTGCACTGAGGATAGTGCAAAAATAAGGGGAGGGGATTGTAATACCCCAAGGTCGAGCCCCTGTGAAATGTAATGATGTTTGTAGGATGGTGAGACAAGTAATTATAAGTTGGTAGGTTTATGTGTTTATTAGGCCAAAGAGCCTAGATGCTAAGGCCAGTGGGCTTGATTTTTGTATATGTAATTATGCAAATTATTAAAAAAATACATCGTTGCATGTAGACCGACCACGAAGAAATATTTGTGGGGGACTAAGCTCCAATGGGTAGGGAAAGGAATAGGGATGAGAGGTTAGGAAAGAGGGGATAAGCTTGAGATCTTAACGCAAGGGAATATTATAATGTATTCTTGAAAAGTACTGATCCAGAATCGGATCCAGAACCCTGACAGGGCTAAAAAAGGCTCAAAAATAAAAGTGCTCGGAATTCAATGAAACCAATGCCATTGCGTCCGTCTCGTCTTCTTGATTCCGGCCATATATTTACTTCGTCAAACGAGCTTTGTATGCGAAAGATATTGCATTCTGTCTGAAAACCCAAAAAGGAAAAAAAAAGTGGATGACTGTACAGTCTGTACAGTGCCATGTGGCAGGCTGACTGTACAGGCCGTACGACCGTACAGTTGATGTGGCAGCTTCTGATGATGACATGTGGCAGGTGACAGGGAGTACGACAGGTACAGTTGGACCAGTCAGAGGGTGACACGTGTCACCACTGTGAGGGTGACACATGGCATAGGCTGACGTGGCAGGGATGACGTCAGCAGGTTGATTGGGTAGGTACGGTGATAGGTGGCAGAGTACGTGGCAGATAGGTGGACGAACGAGCACTCGATAGGTGGCAGTTTTTGATTGGTTGTTGAGGTGCCACGTGGCCCAGTCATGGGCTACCACGTGGATCCCTGTGGTTGGCTCTCCGGTTTATGTAAAAGTTGTTTGAGTGCATGGGATTCGAACCCTTGACCTCCCATAGTGTATGGACTGGCAGGGTCGAGCTAGCCAGCCTTCCCTCGCTTGGTTCTTAACAAGTACATGTTAAAATAATTATTTGAATTGAATTCAACCGATTTTCGGAGAGGGGAAGGGCTGGGGCTTAGCCCTAGCCCTCGGCACTTAACACGACGTGAACTCCACAAGAACCAGGAGCCAACAGTGTGAGGTTGTGGTTTGTTAAGCCACTGGTCCTATCCACCACCAACGGAACTAGGGCCCTATCCCAAAAGAGGAGGCGCGGGTAAGTTGTTAGCCATCGATTCCATGGACCACGCCACAGGACCAGGAGCCAACCGGATATAGGGGGGCCAACGCACTATAGGGACAACGCCTGGCCACATGAAGGTGCCCAAGTGACTAGGGGCATGAATTTTTGGGGGCTGCGCCCTACATTTATACAAAAGTGTTTTTTTTGTTAATAGTTTGGATTTTTTTTTGATATTATGCCTGTTTTAATTGATTTTCTCCATTTTTGGGAGATATTGGGCATTTTTGGAGCCCAAATTTTAGGAGGAAGTTGGGGATGGATAAACAACTTCAGATCTATAAAAACCAGGCCTGTTTGAGGCTATGGAGGATAGTTAGAGTAGAGTTATGCTGAAGGGAAGCCAAGCCAAAGCCATTTTTATGCAGGGAAGCTATTGAGAAGCAAACGCTTGCGGGCCATTTCTGGGAGCTCCGGACATCTGTTTTGCGTGCCGTTTTCTTTGTTGGGTTCTAGAGATATGGAAGAACATGACCAGATCAGTCTTGTAGCCAATTGGCATTGCTGCAATGTACTTTTTATCTTTTGAACAGAAATAAAGAAGCCTCCCCCACAGAGACAAAGTCCCGGAGACGTAGGCAACGTTGTGCCGAACTCCGTTATCAATTCTCTTGCTATGGTTTGCTGTTTATTACTTCATTTCAGATCTATATATGTGTATATGGCTGTCATAATTCCTCTCTTTTCCTCATTCTTTCATTAATCTTCTCAAATGGTTAATTAACACATGCAATTTAAAACTCAACCATAGTCATTAAAAGATCCTACGGATCAAGTGGCATCAGAGCTAGTTGACGTTTAGATTTGAGTTTTTCATGTTAACCAGGGAAAAGCTACAATGTGGTGAAGGCGAGATTTTTGCAAAGAATCCGTTAATTGGATTGAGAAAGAGAGCTTCTCACAGCGAGAAGATGGCATCAGAAGAAGGGATTTCTCAGGATGAGAAAGAGTTCCGGAAAACATTCCTTGCTATGTCGGAGATGGTGAAAGTTTTGTAGGAGGATTACCTGGAACGAAAGAGACCAGTTTTGGGTGAATCTTCAAATGGAAAAAGTGAAGAGGAAGAGGATCATCCTCAGATTCCTCCTTCACCTCCATCATTACCTCCTTCTTCTCCTTCTTCTTCAAGTTCAAGTTCTAAATCTAATGGAAAGAAAAATGTTTATAAGCATAAGAATGAAATGCCATTGTTAAAACTTGATGTTAAATTTGAGTTGCCCATATATGATGGTGAAGTAAATTCAAAAAAAATTGACAATTGGATCAGGCAGATGGAGGTATACTGCAGTGTGCAACAGATCAAGGATGAGGCCACGCAAATCAAGTTGGCATCTTTGAGACTTGCAGGTACAACTCTCATATGGTGGCAAAGCAAGTTGCAAAATGGAATGCAACAAGTGGGTAAGGTATTTCCATCATGGAAGAGTTTCATTTCTGCACTTAGGAAACAATTGTATCCTTTGGGTTATAAAGAAAAAGCATTAATTGAATGGCAATCTTTAAAACTAAGAAAAGGACAAATAGTGCAAGAATACACCGATGGATTTCAAAAAATGGCATTAATGTTAGATATCCCTTTACAAACACAAGAAACTCTTATGAAGTATATAGGAGGTTTACCTGCACATATTAGAAACATTGTTTTTATGTTTGGACCCACTAACCTTGATGAGGTTTCTGTTCAAGCTACGTATATTGAAGTAGGGAAATCAAGTGTGTCAGGGGAATCATCATCTTCAAGAAAAGAGGACAAGAGGAAAAGGCATGGAAAGAATGCAAATGCAGTGAGAGGAAGGAAGGAAAGCCCTCTTGCAAGCATTGCAAGAAAGAGGGACATGATGAGGACAGATGTTGGCAGTTGCATCCTGAGAAGAGGCCAAATTGGTTCAAGGAAAAGAAAGGAATGCAGACAGTGGCAACGAAAACAAAACCCACAGACTTGGGATCAGATTCAGGTGATGAATCAAAGATCTCATTGGTTGGTATGACAGGTAAAATTGGTTAAGGCATTAATTGTAGAAACAAATTGTTTCATATAAGGGTAATCATGCGACACACTAAGATAGACACATTAATTGACAGTGGATCTCGATCTAATCTAATCTCAGAAGAATTGGTTAAGCAATTGGGGTTAAAAACACAAACTCATCATAAGCCTTACACAC
>JASDQU010308780.1:10140-25533 GCA_032191745.1 Picea mariana
GTTACTCCATCTTTGGGCAAGGATAGATATTTGTCTAGACACAAAAATGGGCTTATTGGATTTTCTTTTCTTTTGTGTACAATATTCTCGGGATCAAACACATGGATCACTGCTTTTGGGTCTGAGTTTCTCCTGGTGTGAATTCTCTTGGGAGCCAAGATTTCTAGCTCAAACTGCTTTATGCTACTGGTATCTTTGTAATGGAGCCTCCATGGTAAATTTAGTCTAAGCCAATAAGGTGTTTGATTCACTGTCACCCCCATGAATCAAATCTGAAGCTTTAATTCATTATTTTCCCAAGGAAGATTTCACTTTTGATCCCCAACAATAGCGCCAGAATGTTAGCACTATGTAAATTTGTTCGAATGATAAAACAAATGACATAGGTAACCTAAAAGAAAAATTTAGAGCTGGGTACTATCCTTCTGAGAGGGCTCTCTCATGTCACTTGATGTTTCTTTGACAATCAATGGCTAGGTTTTGTTGTTTTGGGTTTTTTTTTATAACTTTGTTGGAAAGGAAGGGGAGGGACACTTAGGGCTATGGAGTAAAACTTCTGAAAGTGAATGGAAACACTAACCTGTCTGTAGAAATATCCAGAGGATAAAGGCTAAATGAGGCCATAATTATAAGTTATAATTTGTAAATTTGCAGAGTGTAGGAAGAAAAAGAAAACATATAACTGCATCAGAGCATTAACTAAATCAATTTTGAATTAGTTAGGAAGAACTTAACACAATTTAAATTTCTTCAGCCAAGAGAATCATAAGATGAATTATGTTCCTTTGAATATCCAATTTAAATAGAGTATAGTGAAAATGAAATCAGAAATATAGGAAATACATACGAAGAGTGGAGACAAAACTCAAATCACCACCATTAGAATATTTTCACGGAAACTTCAAAGACTTCTGCATATGAATTCAATTCAGCTTCAAAAAATTACAATTGAGTTCTGAACAACTAAAATTGTGCCCTTGCACTTCTACCAACATTAATACATTTGGAACCTCTAATATTTATACAGTTTGAGTTCCTTTGGTGTGCAATTGATTACAATAACTGAAATGAAACATTTCAGCTTCTAAAACTGATTACAATAATTACAAATGACAATTTCGGTATGGGAACCGATTACAATGACTAACAAGGAAAACATTTTATGATCTAATTGTCAATTCCTCTAGAATTTCAACTCCTTCCTTTTCCACTTGTTCTATTTTGGTCGTCTGTCTGATTTGCTATCTTCAGTGACACCTGGACATCATTTAATGGACCCTGGAAAATTACATTTTGTTTTACCCAGCCGTACTATCTCCTTCCATTGCAAGTCAGAAGAGATATCATAATCCATCATTTATTTGATTAGGATCTCCAGGTCAATGTAGGAGGCATATGTCATGAATGGTAGTCCAATATTCATTGTTTTGAATTTATTCAAAATATCAAAATCTGTAATCAAATGTTCAACCAGGGTTGCTCCTCTCAAGTTTTCCTCCAGGTTTTCAAACTTGGAGTGATCCATTTAGCATTGAGTAAGGTGAGCGTTGTATTCTTCCTGATCATATAATTATCCTTTTCCATCCCAAAATGGTGGGAGTCCTTTAATGAACAATTCTTCAAACAAATCCTTGAATTCTTGCACACTTTGCTCCATCTGTGTGGGCTTAGTTTGGACTGATTTTAGTAGGTTATGTTTGGAAATAACCCTCCTTTCCTAGATGATCAATGTAGTTCTATCTTTGACCCGAATGGTATGAAGTTATGCAATAGGGATGGAGTTGAGAAGGTTTATGGAATTTTGGGCCCACTTTGATGGTTTCTTTGCTAAGGTCCCATTGACAATAGTGCACTTGCTTCTAGTTGTGATGGCCGTGCTGTCTTTATCACTGATCAAGTTTAAATACACTCTGAACTTGGCAGCTTCATAAACTATAGAATCCCAGATGATGTGCTTAGATCCTTGCAACAGTCCCTTGCCTCTTAATATTACTTTCATCTTATCTATCCTTTCCTGCAATTCTTGATTCTCCTTTTGAAATCGATCCATTCTTTCATCCTTTTTTTTCATTTCCTACTTCAATTTCTCTATGTCCCCTTTTAATCCCTTGATTTCTCCTAACTTCAGGATAACTTGTGACATATCCTGGACAAGTCCTTCAATGCTTGGTCCAACTTTTGCAGTTGTAGATACAACTACAACCTTTTTCAACAATTATGTCTATCCTTGTGACCAATTTACCTTTTCTTGCTCCAACTGCAACACCTTAGCTTTGTAGTCCAATGCCTCTTGTCGAAATGCTTCTTTTTCCTATTCTAGAGAAACCAATTCTGTTGTTTATGGATCCTCTATGGCAGACATTTTCAGTTTCTTCTTCAAGATTTTAATCAACTTGTCCTTCTCATCAAATGAGGATTTCACCCCTTGGGGGCCTTCAGATTCCAGCCTCTTAACCTACGTCTTCCAAGCTTTGTAGATGATTTTTCTTGCCTCAATTGCCCTTCCAATTTTATTGCATAAGATGACAACTTGGAATTATTCAAGCTTAGACTCAAATAATCAAAATACAACATATCACTGGTATTCCTGTGGAGTTTGACTTTGTCTAGAGCACTGATGTTGTCATAATTTATCTTGATCTATGACACTTTGTCTTCATCTGCAACTGTTATGTTAAAGGTCGTCTTCTCAACATCCCTTACTGTGAACAGGGAGGACTTGCGCTGTGAAATATTCTCAACTTCAGGAACTGACTCCCTCATTTCACCCATAACCATGTTTCCTTTCTCAACATATTATTTTTCCAGATATTCTTTGGATTGAAAAGCTTCCCCATATTTCTTATCAAATATGTGTTTTTTGTTGCTAAAATTTATTGACTTGCCTTCACTTTGGAGCTTGCTTCCCTTTTCAACCTCTACAGTGATACTGCCACTCTCCACCATATCCATATTTACTTTTTATTTACGTTCTTCCTCCTCCAAATTCACTATATGTGGAGACTGTGTAATATTCATCCTTTTAGGGGCGGTTTGCTAATCATTGGTGCCCATGGCTTACAAATTGCTTCTCTTGCTGTAAACACTCACTTTGGGGACTTTTAATATCAACTTCTGAGTACCTTGTTGTGTTTGACTCTGCTGCAGGGTTTCCTCCACCTGTTGTGTTTGAGTTGGTTGCAAGATTGCTTCCATATCAAAACAAACTTCTAGATTGGCCAACTTATAAAACCCTCAACATGTTCATGCTCATAAGGGGCATGTGTGTTCATCAATATTCTCTCGGATATGATCTGATGTGGATCATATCTTCTTCCCTGTAGCTTCGCAAAACCAAACTCTTTTATCTTTTCTTGGATACGAGATAAGCATGATCTAGTTTTCACAATGAAGGGTCCAATGATAAAATGGAATTTGAGGTTAGAGGCTTTGTGCAATTTCAGGAAATAATCTGTCTCTGATATGATTATTTTCCTGATAAATTCAAGGGAAAAGACTCTGGGGGTCCAAAAAATAGGTAGAATATAGGGGGATTCATGACAACCATAAACCCAAACCACTATTGAATGCATGAATAATACCCAGTCCCCCACTCTGTTTTCTGGATTTGGCTGTAAATAGCTCCTCATGTCATCCAAGACTCTTGGTAGGGTGGTGTTGAAAATCAAACTGTAAACCCTGGACATGAATGTTTTTATGAATATGAGCAATGTGATACTCTTAAATTCAGTTGATATGAATGTTTCTTCAGGAAATTCTCTCTTATTTGTTTCCAAGAAAATCTTCAACAAGTATGCGTAGTATATGAAATGTATTAGAGAGTGAAAATGCACTAGCTGTTTATGGATGTTATCAGCTATGAATTGATCAAAAATGACACGAACTGATGGACTAGACTCTGACTGGAAAAATTCCAATAGGAAACCCAAAATGACCTCGACCACATGTTTGTCATTATCTAGACCTAAAATTTGACTTAGCAGGGAATAGACCCATTGGACCTTAATAACCATTATACTCACATTCATTAGCAAAGATAGAATTTCTGAAAGGTTTCTCTGGTTTGAAAATTGTTTGTAAAAATAGATATCTGACTTCTGATGGACACTCCCTATAGACCCTAATTAGTTTTTCTTTCTCAAAAGGTTCAAACACTGTGGAGAAAGACTCTGGTATGTCAAGGGAACCTAAAATTTATAGACTCTCTACCCTACACAGGACCTCTGACCCTTGTTTATTTATGATGACTTTCTATTCTTGTGAATACCCCTCTGTGCACCAACCTATGAATTCAGGAAAAGGGAAAGTGGCCTTGATAGCATAAGAGGCTATAATGGCCTGGACTGCTTCAAGGAATGGTATATACTTCCCTACGTTATTGGACAGATTACTTATGGACACAAAGATAGGTGAAATGGTGATTTCACTATCGAACACGTCTGAATCTCGGTCAATTAGGGCTTCTTAATTTGAGACAGGGTCTTGCTCTATCACTGTCATTATGATAGGATCCATGGCGGCAATGAAAAATACCTGGAAATGTGTGGAAATGGCATGAATTTGGAGAACCATTGAGCTACAGTCTAATGAGGGTGGTTGCACCAACTTTCAAATGTTCTTGTATTTTGAAAAACAATAAAATAAACAACAAGTGCTTTTTATATACTTTTCCAATTTCAGGGGCAACAGGAAGTGGTTTGGGGAAACCCAGTTCTCGCCCCGAAATGCACCCAGTGGCACCACGTGGTCCCGACCTAAAACTGTGGTTTAGTTTTTGGCCCACTTTCAGGAATTATCCTCCATGCAACTCCTCCCCCCGAAAGTACCCCTGACCGTTGATTTGGAGAGCTTGCGGTCTGCAATGTATCAGGTCCCATCAACTCCATGCTCCTGCTAGGTTTAGCCTCCTCCTACTAGATTTAGTCCCTCCCTTTATTTATCAGACTTCCAACAAATTTAGCACTTTTCTAAGTCTTGAAATGTTGATTTCACACAAAAATATTAATGGTGTTAACATGGAGAATATGAATGAGAGATGATCTAGTCATGCATTCAAATTACCTTATTTTTCTATGAATTGAAAGTCATATTCATGAACAATAACAACCATATGCATATTATTCCTCCTAATACGGGCTTGTTGACTAAGCACTTTAATGCAGAATGGTCTGTATACATCTTGAAGTGGGACCCCCATAAGTAGTGCTTGAACTTCTATAGCACATAGACCATTGCCAATCCTTCCCATTTTGTAGTGGTATAATTCATTTTAGATATAGACATCTTCCTAATTGCAAACGCAATTGGATGATCGATGTCCCCCTCTCCTAGTTGTGACAACATTGCACATAAGGCTATGGATGATACATATACATGTACATGGAACTCCTTATTCCACTTTGGAAATATCAAAATTGGTGCAATTACTGATTTATGTCTCAAAGTGTCTAGCCGCTTCTGGCAGTCCTAATTACATTGAAACTTGGATTCCTTCTTCAGTAAATTTTCCATAGGTGTTGTAATATGAGCATAACATTTGATAAATTTCCTGTAATAACCTATATGACCCAACGTTTCCCTCAACTGTCTGAATGATGTTAGAGGCTCCAATTCCAGAATTATTGCAATGTTGGATGGATCAACCAATAGTTCTTGTTTTCATACTACATGTCCTAGTAGAATTCCAAACGAGGCACAAAATATACACTTATTTAAGTTCAGAGAAATATGACACTATCTGCATTGATCTAACATGAGCCAAAGAAATTATGTATCATTCTGTAGTAAACTGAACACCATCCAATAATCCAAGTAAACTTCCAGAAATTTATGGATGAACTCCTTGAATGTTGTCACTACTACTCTAGAAAACACCACAGGGGAATTCTTCAATCCAATTGGAATAATTGTATACTGATAACTGCCCCACTCTGTCGAAAAAGTGGTTTTTTTTCTATCTTCCTCCTCAATTCTTATCTGATGGTACCCAGAGAATCCATCAGTAAAAGAATAAGTTTATTGACCTCCTACGTTCTCCAATACTTCATCTGTGAATGGTGTTAGGAATGGATCATGTAAGCATGCATCATTCAATTTCCTTAGATCCACACAGATCCTAATTCCTCTTATCTTCTTCTCCTACACCACCATTGGGATAATCCACTCATATTCTTCTACTAGTTCAATGATTTATGCATCTAGAATCCTATCTATTTCAGCCTTGACCTTCTCCTTGTACCTCAGGTTTAACCTATAAGGCCTCTGTCATACTAGCTTAGCTCTAGGCTTTAGTGGGATATTCATTTCACCTAAGTCTCTTTCTCTCCCCTTGATCTGTAAAAATGTTGTTGGGAATAAATCCTGATAGTCTTGTAATAAGTTTGCAACCTTCTCAATTGTCTCATTGTTCCAATAATATCCTATATGTGCAAACTTAAGATTCTTTGGTGTCCCAATGTTGACCTTCTTCATCTTTATAGGTTGTGTGTATGCAACGAATGCAATATTTGACCCTTCTACTACATGTGCTCCTTCTCTCTTAGGTATTTGTACATTCCTAGGATCCTCTTCCTTGTACTATTCCTTCTTTATGTTATAGCATTCAAATAGCTTCTGGACAATCATCTTGGCTTTGTGCACACTGCATATGGGTAATACTTCCATCATCTATACCTCTGAGAATATATTTGTTTGAATTACCTATATTGTTGCATATATAGATGGTGTTTTGTGTTCAAATGTGAACATGATTTCGAATCTTTGGACCAATTCTTCCCATATTGTTGTCTCCCTATGCATCTCCAATTCTTAGGGAAGGTTTCCAATGGGTGTATGAATCTATGCGTCCACTCTATTTCCAATACTAATTTCCATAAAGCCCTACATTTTTCGACATGACCCACATGGTCGCTCTCTCCTATGTACTTCTACATAATTTCTACTTCCTCAGAGCCAAAACATATCTGCATTAGTCTACTGCACTATGACCAGTCTTTCATTCCATTTCTGTGTGAAGCCCAACATCTAGCTAGAGTCGCCATCCATTGCCAACAACCTCCACTGCTTGGGTACCTATAACTCAAATGCTTTTAGAAACATGCCAATATCATTTTTTCCATCGTACTTGGGTGGGTCACTTAGCTCCATTTTAATCCAGTGCGTGGATTGATTTATACATGCCATCGTCTAGTTGACACTTCATGCATCCTCTACTAAGAATTATCTAGACCAACTTCTGAATTTGATGCGCATGAAATGATACTTCTCCAACACAACGCACCATCTATTTTCAATTCGATGTAATCCTCCATATACATAGTCAGATTGTATAAGTTGTCAATGGAATCCCCTTGTGTTGGCTCTGTGTATCTCTATCCTTCTAATGGATCCAAAGGTGTAGTAACTTTCATATCCCCAACCTCAAATATCATCTCCCTCCTTTTCAAGTTAATGATGGATTGGTTATCGAAATCCCATTCCAATCCCATCAGTGCTAGATATGGTTGACTATAATATACTATCTCAATAACTTCAAAGTCTGCCATGTTGTGCACCCCATCTATGTTCACAGGTACTCTTGCCAGTGGCTCAATTGGGAATATCTTATGTTGATTCATGAGCCTTAACTAAATAGGGGACCATACTAGCTCAGGTTCACCCATCATCTCCCATGTCTTCTTGGGTAGCACATTCACATCAAATTGTAAGTAAAAGATAATATTATCCACATCATACTCTCTAATCTATGAATTGAACCTGAATTTTGCATTGGTTCTCTTCCTGCACAGTACCTGGTTTACCATTCTTTGTGTGATATGGATTTCTCTTCCTTTTGTACAGTGATCAATCATTTCATATAATTTACTTAGCACAGTCTTATATTTCATTAGTTCTACACAACTCCTTAAGAATTTTGTTAGTGTACTTACCTGCGTCATTGGCTTCTCTGGCAAAAATTGATCTTCTATCTGAGGCAACAATGATTTTGATGCTCCCCCTTGTTGTCCAAGTATTTCTTTTCTAGCTCTCTGCTATGTCTCTTTCTCCTGTTGTGGATCAGATGATGGTATAGGACCTGCTGACTTCCTTACCCACTGCTCAATCTGTTTTCCTTGATTTGTCATATCTATTCCTGTTCTATATCCTCCACGCATAACAACTACTATTATGGGTCCTTCATTGCATCTTTCAGCAGATATCAACTGCACATTCTGATTCAGATTCTGGTTTGGTTTTCTCTGGCCTTCCATGATCCAAATTTTAGGGGGGAATATAGTCTAAGTTTGGATGTAAAAAACCATAAATCCATATAAGTGTAAAAGGGAGCATGATGAACATGTAATAAATGGAGTTAGTTTTTCAAATTTGAATTCATCAAGAAGACACCTTATAAAAAAGGAAATAGGAAGAGAGTTTAGATCAGGAAGGAGAGGTCCCAAATTTGGCCTCATTACATGTAATGATTTTTCCTAATGGAATCCTTCTTCTCCAACTCTTTCTCTCTTTCTAATATTTTTGTGGTGTATTCAACTCATGGATTTTCATCAATGTTCTTGTGATTAATTTCATGTTAGATTTGCATGTTTTCTCTCCTCTCTTGACATTCAAGCCTTCCAAATCTCATCCCTCAATATCTGTATCAGTAGTATCAAAGCATTGTTAGCGATCCACAGGAACAAGGGTTTGAATCATGTTGTGGGTTCAATGATTTGCAAAAAGAACTAACCTCCTGTTGGTACTCTCAGAATCCATTTGTTAGGCCATACACTATAAGCATCAACATTGGCCTACATGCACTACATAGTTTTTATTCCCTCAGATCTCCATTCACCATTGGTCTGCAACATTTCCATGGTTTCTATGATGTCCCTAGAGGTGTTTTTACCTCTACAATAGTCCATACTACTCTACAAACCCTTGGCATTCTTTGTAAAACCGCCATAGAATACAAATCTTGGACATAATGCAGGACAACCCTCTTCTACAAACTTTACAGAGATTCTATGACCTACACATAGTTTTTTAGATCTCATCGGAAAGGTTTTTTCATCAGTTCAAATGGGTATTTCACAAATTTTTGTTTCACTTCCTAGTTTGAGAGATATCTCTCATTGAAGAGTTGCATGTCTTTGTTCCGAGATGACCACACATACCTGACACTTCAACATGATTTTCCTCACTCTGTGGGCCACCTCAAAAAAACCTCCATATCTCATCAGAAAGGTTTTTCCATCAGTTCAAATGGATATTTTGGGGAATTTTTTTTCATTTCCTGGTTTGAGAGATATTGCTCATTGAAGATCTACATGTATTTGTTCAAAGACGATCGCGCGTACCTGTCACTTCAACAATATTTTTTTTACTCCATGGTCCATAACATAACAAATTCCATATATCGATGGAAATCTATCTTCAGTATCTCAAATGGGTATTTGATGAAATTGGATTTCATCACTTGTAGTAGAAGTTATGAATAAATTTGTAGAAGGATGTTCACAACCCCCCAAATCATGATTTTTCCATATTATTTTTCTAATTTTGGTATTTTATTAAAATCTATTTATTTTTCTACCCATGTACAATGTCATTGTTATCTAGGTTATGGGTCAACCACAAACTCATGGTTATGGGTCAACCACGCAAACCCTTATCTTCATTGGTTATTGGCACATTGTAATCATAATGGTATGATAATGTGGTTTCTCTTTTTAGTATGGGTGAAAGGATAGGGACCATCATTTTCTAAGGGGGGAGGATTGATCCAAATCTTAGGGGGGAATATAGTCTAAGTTCGAATGTAAAAAACAATAAATACATATAAGTGTAAAAGGGAGCATGATGAACATGTAATAAATGGAGTTAGTTGTTCAAAGTTGACTTCGTCAAGAAGACACATTATAAAAAATGGCAATAGGAAGAGAATTTAGATAGGGAAGGAAAGGTCCCAAAATTGGTCTCATTGCATGTAATGGTTATTCTTAATGAAATCCTTCTTCTCCAACTCTTTCTCTCTTTCTCATATTTTTGTGGTGTATTCAGCTCATGGGTTTTCATCAATGTTCTTGTGATTAATTTCATGGTAGATTTGCATGTTTTCTCTCCTCCTCTCTTGGCATTCAAGCCTTTCGGATCTCAGCCCTCAAGATCTGGATCATGCCACTTCATAACTAGTTGGGAAAATTATTCTATTGAGTGATTCAATGCTCTGCAATATGTGCACATTGTATAAGGATTTTGGCAATCATGGGCTAAATGTATAGGTTTATTGTAGTTATAACAGATAATCAATCCGCATCCTCCTCTACCAAAAGTCCATCTACCTCATCCTCTACCAAAGTTTCCTCTGTTACCCTGATTGAAACCTCTCTGATTTTTATACTATGGACCACCCCCCTCTGTGGCGTCATTCTCTTATTGGATCCTACACATATCTGATGTGTGCTCCCTTAGCAGATCGAAGAGCGATAATCCTTCTCTTCATGCCCTACCGACTTGCAAAAATTTCAAAAAAAGTTCTTTGGTGTACTATGATGCTTCTATAGTAATGGAAACTCAATGGGGTGATGGTCCTGTTAGCACTTTGTAAATTCCCTAGAGGTTGAAAAAAGAGGAAATCTACAAAGGTAACTTTATCCAACTGCTTTTGAAGCTAGGATCTAGCCCTTCCAACTTCAGAGAGGGATCTCTCTATATGATTTAGAAATGTTTCAAATTTTAAAATATTAGGTTAGGTAAACAAATAAGTTGGTTTTGTTGATGTAGTATTGATTGAGTTGGTTGAGACAGTCTACACATCCATTGGGATATGGGGTCTGTATCTTAAAAATTGAAATCCAAACCGAAAACGCAAAGGAAACCTTTCACAGGGCGAGATAATATAATCACTGGATTCTTCAATAGCATAAATGAGGAACAACAGAAAAGACGAGAAAGATAATTTCAACAAAGAAGCAGTTAATAATTTCTTTATTGAAAGAACTAGGAGATAAAACACTAAAATCTTTTGAGTCAAAAACAGGGTATACGAGATAAATCCTGCAATGTTCGTTACTTCTAAAGATTAGATTTAGAAAACAGTATGATAACAAAGCGATAATAACATTCAACTTAGAGAGAAAAACATCACCAGTGAATACACGCAAGAATCCTGTAAAAGTGCCTCTTTGTATTAATGGAAGATCTCTTCAAAAATATTACAATTTGATAGCTTCAGGGTGTGAAGATCAACAACCCTCAATACTTCGAAATATGAAGTATTTATAACTCAAAATTACAAATGATCCTGTCATTAATGACCAGGACCTGCTAAATCTATTTTTAGCCTAACTAACTTAACAAATTTTATAAATCTAGGAACTGCTGGGTGATGTGTCACAACTGCATACTAGTTTCTGGATGGGCCATTGGCGAGGTCTCTACACGACCTCATCTGACTGGACAAATGACTGGACTGGGACAGCTCATCAGCTACTCGATCAGATCGCAGAGTTCTTCCATCGAAGATGACTGGGCACGTTGACTTTGAGTAGCCTCCGATAAACTTCATCCATTTCTGTGTACTTGGCAAGGTAGGTTTGGTGATGAAGATGTATTGAATTTCATGATGAATACTGATGTCATACTAGATCACATCAAGAAATGCCTTGCCAGTGATGTTGCCTTGAATTCCCAAAAACTTTGAACTATCTTTAGCCACATCGGTCAGTCTCTTCTTGTAGTCTAGGAGTGTCATCAGTTTGTCATTGATTACCTTCAGACCAGAAAGACCTTTCTTCTGTAGAGCCTCAATCTTACTAAAAAATCTTTGCACCCTGAGGTCCATGGCCTAAACCTTTTCTTCCAGCTGAAGCATTAATCCTCTCTTGGTCAAAACTCTTTTGACTTCGAGGATGGTCTCTGTCCTGTCTTCAATTTTCATCTCTTCCAGTTCCTCCCTGGTCTTAGAATTTAGGAACTTGATGATTTCATTAGCCTGTGTTGGCATGTCTCCCAATTCTGATATGATCTTCTCAATGGCCTGTTTGCTTCTCTGCACCAATTCATTCTGCTCAAACATGATCTGTATCATGGGCCATATCTTGTTCATGGACTTGGTGATATCTGTCAATATACTTTATTTAACCTCGACCAAAGTTTTTCCTACCACTGTTTGCTTCCGGAGATGTTGCAACTCTGGTTTGAGCTGGTCGGACACCTGCTTTTCCTTGGAGAGGTTGATCTGGAAGGAAGATTTGAGTTCCTGTAGGTTCTCAATTTCCTTTTTTAGCCTACTGATCTCTGTTTCCTGCAAGCTCATATTTTCCATAGACTTAGCCAACTTGACTATCTTTTCTGAAGCTATTAGTGGATTTGTCGATGGGACTTCTGCTACTGATGCAGTGCTTACTCCTGAAAGTGGGACTGCACTCAATGGGATGACTTCCATTGGCTTCAGTTGTTATTTTTCTTTTACCAGCTTCTCCATCTCAGCTTCCATCTCCTTTAGCTGTGCGTTGTGCTCCATAATGAGTTTGAGCATCTCATCTTTTTCTCCCTCCATCTCTGCTATTTCCTTCGACTGTGGATCCTCTGTGGGTGGGAGTTTCAATTGTTTCCTTAAGGAGGATATATATGCATTTTCTTTTTGATCATCTCTTCAGTTGCTTTCACGTTCAATGGATCATACCCAATCTTAAGAACTAATTCCTCCAGAGTCTTGATCCTGTTGTCCTTGGCAAAGGAGGATATCTTCTCCAAATTCAATTGTGTTTGGACGTTGTTGAGGGACACTTGCAATTTGGACGCAGTTGTGGAAGCATGCGCCAATGTATAGAAAATCATCTCTCCTGTTTGTTTTTGAAAATCCATCTGATTGGCCGGATGCACGTCCTTAGTATGGAATTCAAAGGTGGCCTTTTTGTAATCAGTGATTACCTTTGGATCTGGCACCTGTGCTTGGAGGAATTCCATATGAATTCTTCCCTTCTCGGTATCAAATACCGATAGCAGCCTATGTTGTGCAGTCGACGTCTGTTTTCAGAATTCGGCGCAAGTGTTGCTAGTCAGGGTCTGGTTCTTCTTCTTGATCAGCTCATATTTTTCAAAAATGCTCAGCTTCGGTCCTACCTTGCCTGGCTGGGTAGTCGATGGAGACTCTGTAGATTTGTTCGGCAAAACTGATGTTATGATATGCTGGAGACTTGCACTGAGGGGAGGCCTGTGAACCTTTGTCACTATTGTAGTTGGAATTTCCTTTTCCCCAGTCGCGGCGGGAGCTGAAATGATTTTAGGTGTCTTGGTATGCAATTTGAATTCCTCTGATGACACCTCAGTGATAGGCGGAGATAAGTCTTTCCTGGGCCTCTTCTCTTTCAGAACCTATGGGGTGGTTGTTTTCAAGACAGTGGCCGGAGGATCCTGTTGTTCTACTTCGACCAAAGTATTAGGTTCCCATACTGTTTGGTTAGCAAATTTCTCGATTTCAGGCCTTGATTCGTGAACATATGGGATGTTCTTGTTTTTCACCCACATTTCAGAGATAATCTCACACGGATCGTAATGCCATGGGAAACTCAGGAAGAACTTCATTTCCTTCAGCAGCTTCTCTGCTTCTTCTCCAGTGCCATGATTGTTGCAAATGAAAGAGCCAATATTCCCTTTAATCCTGAGCTGTTTCTTTTTATTCAGTGACATGAAGTGAATGTCATCAGAGTTTATCATCTGCCTTATATATTCTAGAGCAAAAATTATGATAGGTAGGTATTTGGGCAGCTTATACGGTGCCAGCTCGCACCCATATACTCTAATTTCAGTGTGATTTTGGTATAAATACCAATCACCTGTCTTTGTGTGATCCGAGAGGTGCAGGATCCTCTGAACTTCATCATTTATCCTAGGCTCGGGCCTGCCGCTAAGCATACTTACCACTGGGTGGTAGAATTGATCAATGAATTCTTTAAAAATGAACTCTGTGGAGTTGTGCTTGAGCAAGAAGGTCCATGGAGTCACTGCCTGGGGTCTACCATCTCCATCCATCTTCTGCATAGAAAAATCAAACTTGTTTGCTTGGAAGAAGATGAACAAGTACGCCAGTATGGAAGAATATCGGAACATACCTTCCGTGGTGAAATTAACGAACTGTTCGTGAATATTGTTCGCCAGGAACGCGTTGAATTCAAACTGTGTAGTGGGCTTCTCATCAGTGGAGAAAATGGATAAAAACCCCAGAATGGGTTCAACTACCCACTGATCTGAATAGTATCCCAAAAAGGTGCAAAGGGATGAGATTATCTGGTTTCCTTTGGTTGAAAACATGGAGGAAGGATAAGGGGGATTTTTGGAGGGAAATTGAGTGGATGGTGGGAGGAAAAGCTCAAATATTTGAGCTCTTTGGGGGAAGGTAATTTTATGGTATAATTCAGTGAGAATTTCCAGGTTGAAAGGTGATGCAGAGTCAGCTCGGGGGATTTGCATAATTTGGTTGATGGATTTGGGCGTGATGAGGAACATTATTTCTCCGAATGAGGAAACGATGGCTCTTTGCTCAGGAATGTAGTGAGCTTGGAATTTAAGGGAAAACTTTGGAAAAGGGTGGATCTGAGGAAAGAGATATAATGGCAATTTGGACTCCCAAAGTCCAATTTTGTCGCTCTGGTATAGAAAAACTTCCTTGAGCCACGACTGGAGGTTTGCGAAATCAAATTCGCACTTTGTATCTATGATTAAACGATCTTTGTTGGCCAATGGGATCTTGTCGAGGTTGACAGGGGGAGAGAGAAATGGATTATCCTCTCCTTCTACTTGTTTTGACTTAGGTGCCATTTTTGCAACAGTACCTGCAAGACAAACAACGTTAGTGGGGGCGACTGACTGTGGATGGGGGCAACTGACTGTAACAGAGGAGTAAACGGTGTAAAAAAACTCTCTGGTGCAATGAGTGGTAAATGGTGAAAAAAGGGAGAATGAGGGTAGTTTTGAGTAAACGGGAGTCTGTTGGGCGTGGGAGACAGGTCAACTAGATAACGGATAGGTTATCCAGTAATAAATGGCCAACATATCATTTGGGGTGTGAGATGGCAGGTGACGACAACTGAGGGAATATGGACAGGTGACGTGGCGGTGATCGATTGGGATAAAATTCATGGTTATGGGGCTTTCCACGAGTGACTGAGGGGAAGGACTGACAGAAGTTATGGGACGTGACTCTTTTCAGAAAGGTGGACAGTGACGTCAAGAGGTGACGAAGGTATGTCAGACAGTAGGAGGTGATGGGACTTGGGACCATTAAATTGATTCCACTTATAAAGAGGGGCCTTCCAGAGGGAAGATTCCATTCCGGACCCCCCTCCCTTGGTTAAAAGAAGATCAGTCAGGGGGGGTCCGAAAAACACTTTGAACCATTGATCTGAGCACTTG
>JASDQU010308780.1:56947-68788 GCA_032191745.1 Picea mariana
AGGTACAGGAAGACTTATATTTTTTCTACACAACATCTTGTAGAGAAGTCAAGAGAGACAAACATAACCAAAAAAATAGGTAGAAATATCATTCAGAGAAGTTTTCAGACAGATAGGTAATAATAAAGGTATGATTACAGGGGAAGAGATTCATCAGATGTGGGATAGAGAGTTACATTATTGGAGAGAGAGCACAGAGGCATGTTTCTATGGGGATATATTGTCACAAGGGAAGAATGAGAGATATGAATTCAGTGTTGCATCAGTTTTTCAAAGGGGGATATATTGTTCATATGAAGGGAGAGAGAGTAATCATAGGCTTAGAAACACAGAGAAAATATCAAAGGCATATAGACAAGGGGAGCAACCACAAGGAGAATTTAATCAGGGGGAGTATCCCCAAGGAGAGATACCCTTTTCCATTGATGTCAAAGGGCGAGAGACAGAAACATTGATGAGGAGTATGAGAATGAATGTTATCATGACTAAGTAATGCCATCAATGTTGGTATTTCTATCAATTCCAAAGGGGGATATTTTCATACAGTTGGTTTATATTGATGGATAGTTGGTTTGGATTTTTGGTTGTCATTGATGTCAACCTTTGGAGAGTGACATTGTGGATTGATGTTAACTCTTAGAGATTGATGTCAACCCTTGAGTATGTCTGGTATCTCTAGAGGTATGGGTAATGAACCCAAGTATGGTTGAGTAATAATGTAATGAATATTAGTGTATATGTATGCAAGACTATTCTAGATGGATAGTACATGTCATGTCATTTCTAGTGATATGTGGAACACCACATAACTCCTCACGGTTAGAGAGTTATGGCCTTGTGAAGTTGGAGAACTCTCATAAGCTATGTAGAAGCCCCTAGAAGGTCAAATAAATTAAATTATTCTAGAAACTCCTAGAATAAGTTGACTAGTCAAAGTGGGTGAAACTAGGAGTTAAACATAGGTATAGTTGTTGCATTAAGAAAATAATTAAAAATAAATTAGTTGCAACAAGAAGTTGTGAGTTTGGAAATTACGGTAAAGTAGTTGTGATGAGAAGATTGAAGAGTCAAAGTGGTTGACCAAGAATTAAATTAACTAATAAAGTGGTTGCAACAAGAAGTTTGTTAAGGGAAAATAAGCTATGAATTGAATAATTATAGAAAAGTTAGTTGCAACAAGAAGTTGTGAGTAAAGATCAATTATTTAAATAATAAAGTAGTCAAAGTGGTTGCAAAGAGAAATTATTTAAATAATAAAGTGGTTGCAACACGAAGTGGTGAGTTTACTATTTATGGATAAGTCAAAGTGGTTGCAAAAGAAATTAATTAAATAATAAAGTTAGTTGCAACTAAAAGTGGAGAACTTAGTATTTGTGGTAAAGTGGTTAAGTTAAGTGTAGCTAAGTGAGCTAGAAGTAGACAAGTGGTTAGAAGTGGGTTAGCCCTAAAATAAATAAAGTGGGTTAAGTTGGTTAGAAGGTAACCCCTTGAAGAAGCTACATGGAGGTATAAATAAGATACAAAGGCTCTCCCATTAGAACCTATTGAATATCATTGAATATCTATTTTGTGAAGGTTGTTTGGGAAGGTATTATCGATAGAGAAAAGTGCAGAAAAAAAAGTGCGGCAAGAAAAGTGCGGAAAAAAAAGAGCGGCAGAAAAGGTGCAGCAGAAATGGTGTGACAGAAAAAGTGTGGCAGGAAAATTGCGGAAGAAAAATTGTGGCAGAAAAATCGCAGCAAAAAAATCGTAGCAGAAAAAGTGCGGCAAAAGAATCACATCAACAGAACGCTACAAGAAGAAAAAATGTATGGTTTTCATATGTGTAGTGTTGAACTTATGAATGTGGTTGAGGGTTTTCCTTGTGAATATGTTGGATGCCCTCTTGGAAGTTTAGGTTTTGTTGTAGAATGGTTTTGAGGCAGATCGATTGACATATATTGTTAGTGCACTTACTTTGATTTATTGGGATATCTTATGGTGCATTGTGAGAGACACTTGTTAGTGGTCTTGGTATATGATTGGCTTATGAATGATACATCCTTGAGGCTACATCAAATTGAGGTTATGACACATAGTTTGATGTAAGGTTTTATGGTATTTTATTATGGATAGTGTGATGTATTGCTAGAGAACGTTTGATGGTTATATTGGTATATGTATTTGGTATATGTTTGAGGTACATGTTGGGTACATGGTTGAGACAAGTAGTTGACAAGTCAACACATACATTAGGTGTATAGTTGATGATGTTGGTACATCTGGATGAGTCAAATTTGATGTGTAGTTGATGTATACTTGGTACATGGTTGGAGGCACTTGTTAGTAGTATTGTTGACACATGGATTATGGAAGATGTACCATACTTGTCTTGGCATATTATTATAAGCACATATTGATCTTGGTGATGATTATTGGTTGTTGTGATATCCTTGGTTGATGCACATCTTGGTGATATTGTGAATATGTTTGAGAGTTGTCTTGGTGTTTGATCTTAGTGAGTAGTTCTGATTTGGTTGATAAGATTGATGAGACAGGTTGTTGTGATAGGTTGTTTAGACAAGTTGTTGTGACAGGTTTTTTGCACAGGTTTGGTGCATGGTTGATGCACTTGTTCATGGTACAGGTTGAGGTATAGGTTTATGCATGGTAGATGAGAGCACATGTTGTTTACAATTTATTGGTACATGTTGATTACAGGTTGTTTGGTTGTTTGGTGCAAGTTGATTAGTACAAGTTTACAATAGTATATTGCAAAATGATAATGTGACATTGGTTCCATCATTATGGCGGTTGGAAGGGGAATTGATAGGTGGTTGTAGCCACCTTTCGGTTGTAGCCAGAGAACATAGGGGGTTGTAGCCTCCTTCTAGTTGTAGCCAAAGAATTGGGGAGATGGATCTTCCCTCAGATTGTAGCCTGATAAAATAGGGGGTTAGAGCCTCCTTCCAGTTGTAGCTAGAGAATTGGAAGTTGGTGCTTCCTTGAATGTAATTCTTAAAATATAAGAAAAGCATTCCATGGTTTTCTCCCGCATTGGGTTTCCACGTAAATATTGGTGTGTTGTGCATTGTGTGGATGTGTTTTTTATTGTTTATTATGGATTGATGAATGTTAATGCTTATGATACAATAAGATATTGATGATGAACATATGAATATGGTTGAATAAGTAAAATAATATACTTGGTGTTTTAAAAGATCATAAATTGGTATAATTTCTCATTACTGATTCACCCCCCGTCTTAGTAGTCCAACAGTTCCAATAGATTTCTTAACTTCTTCTTCTTAAATTTTACCATGGTAATGGGCATCGTCTCTACCTATTGAAGCTTCTCTTGACTTAGAGTGAATTTGTGCCTATGCGGACCACCGATTCATCCTAAATGAAAGTGGAATTCTAAGCTACAGTCAAGTAAGTTGTGATGCCTTTTGATGACTGGAGGAACTTATCCACAAACTATTATGTAGCTGCTAGAATGGTGAACACCACCACTCCAATCATGAGAAGGGTGAAGCATAGAATGGAAATCAGGCTTATAAATTTTTGCCCAAGTGCATCGACTTTAAACTATCCATTAGAGGATGTTAATGATCTTCCCATCACAATGTTGTTCTTCATCATTCCAAAAATTAGAGAGCTAGCTCGCCTCACCACAACTCATCAGAAGACTAGAAGATAAGTACATGGGCACCTCATTATTTTATGAGTTGTGAGAACCTGAATCATAAAATCAGTGTAATTCCAGGTGGAGGGGCATTGAGAAACAAAGATTTTCACTAAAAATTGCTTAAATTCTTGGAAAGGAACTAATAGAAATATAACATATAAAAATTATTTTGTTCTTCCTAAATCACTAGACATACTACATATATAATTTTCTATTCTTTTAAAAAATTGGACACGTTCTATTCATTCCAAAAACTGGATATGACACCATTCCGTCAACAATGTATTTATATATAAATTACAAGTTATATTGTCTACATTCAAAACATTCGATCCAAAAGTACAATCAATATATAAATCAACATTGTATAAAATAATAAAATAATTATAACAGTTAAATAACGTAACCCAAAGAGTTAAAATTTGAGGACAATCTTCACTTGTTAACTTGCACGGTTCCTTTACTTGCTAATCATGGACTTCAACAATACCTCCCATCCAATGCTAGAGGTACTATTCTTCCTCCTTAGCTCCACGAGATGGAAATGGGTCACACACAAAATTTTAGATTAAAAACTAGCTCAAGATTTCCCTCGCAAGTTGAGGCTTACACGTCTTATACAAAGCTTGTATCCCAACTCACACAAGTAAACCAGTCACAAGAAATTTGACAACATTTATGTCATCCAACAATAGGGTCCTCTACTCCTTCCTCTCCCTTCTTTTTATAAGAATTTTCACCTTGACACCTGTCATCTCATGTATAATTTAATAATTTTTAATAATTATATATTAGAGATTATTCACCCCAAACATATGTCACTCTATCCTCAATTTGCACATGTTTTATTTCTTTTTAATTAAATAAAAATTGAATTTTTCCTCACCTCCGCAATTAGTTCTTAGATTTTCTCCTAGTTGTCCCTTAGTTCCCCAATTTCTCCTTTATCATGTCTCCTAACTAATTTACAGTTGGAGTTTGATTAGGAATCTTCTATTAGTTAGGATTTAGAGTCTAGTTTAACTTAGGACTCTAACTCTAAGTTGACACCACACTTCCTCAAGAAATATTTTTTTTTAATTAAAAAATATTTTTATTAATTTCTTGCACACATTGTGCATATGTTTTAAATCTTATTCTCCCTTTACTAGATTTTAATTAATCTAATTTCCCTTGGGCCCATTTCTACAAAATTTATTTAGGCATAACAAAAAGACTTGTATTTTATTATGTTTCCAGTTTATAAATTAATATAATTTATATTCCCTTTGCTATTAGTTCTAAGTATTTGTTTTATTCTCTAAGGTCTTCTAAATTTTTATTAACTCAATAATTTTTTTATTTATGCGATGTGCCCTTTGAAACGCACACACATGCTCCAAGGGTGTCACTCTCCATTCTTCTTGTTGTTTTCTTGACTTAGATTGGAATTTTTCTGATGCTTCAAGTTAATACTCCACTTGTCGACCTTGTGTGAGACTAAGGGATTACTAAGGAATAAGGAATCCGCCTTATTGTGTGGCCATCATAAATCCTCGTGAGCGATTGTCTCAGTCTTCCCTCATGACATTGTGAACCTTTCAGGAACAAGGTAGTTGTTAACCTTCAGTTTAGGACACAGCGGGAATGCTATTAGGCTTTGATAGAGACACTGCCACACCTCTACCTAATCTATCTGATACATGTGTATGACTGTTACGAGGAAAATATCTCTATGGATAGGGGAAAACCACAATAGATGGAAATGACTGCAGAAATCAATTTTATTCTCAAGTATGCTATATAAAAAAATGTGATAGAAAGACAAGACAAAAGGCCTACCTCATCCAGATGTTCGATGAATTCCACCGTTGAGCTCTTGACCCAAAGCAATATACCTGTAACTAGTCCTCAACAACCAAGCAAAGAAAGCATATGGTGATAATATATGATGTTAGCACATTCAATAGAATATAATCCATTAACATTCATAGCAAATATTCCCATGGAATAATAATTCAAATATTTGCAAGATATCAATTGGATGAGAAAATAATATTTCTATGAAGATATAATTAGCAGAAGTGAATAAGTTACAGACTTTTGTGTCGGCACGGTTCAGAACCAAGAAACCAAGTTCCTACCAGTTGGGCCTCCACCACTTCAATCCTCCACCAAAGGAAAGATCATGTAAGAGAGACAATGGAGTTCTCACTCAATAATGGAAGAGCTTGGGGGTTGAACAATGTTTTCAGACTTTAAAGGGATGCAGACTCAATGTGAAGTAAATAATTCCTCCAGAGTAAATTTTCTCTCAAAGTTGAATTATTTATCCTCTTTTACATAGCTTGGAATTGGCCCATTTATAGCTTTCAAGTGGAACTGAAGGGCTGAGTCGGATCGTTTCCAGTATATGGAAGGCCAAGGATCATTGATCTCCTGTCGTGACATGGAAACTTGACACTATTTTCCAATTTTGGGCACATTTCCCTATGTACATGGGCTGTAGTGGTGCAACCTACATATACTCATGATGTATAATAGGAAATGTGTGTATATGTGGAAAAAATGTATTTTTAGCTCTAGGATTTGCAAAAAGGGATGACAAGTCTACATGGGGAAATGTAAAAAGGCCTTTTGTGCAAGATTGCATAGGGTGAGGAAAATATTTCTATAACAGATTCCCCCTAATGTGTGAGGTCAGAGGAGTATCTACAATGGCTGAAATACATTATAAAAACCCATAAGTGGAGTGATGGGGAACCAGCTGGAAGAACTAGTTATTGATTACAATTTGTATTGATTTTGCATACATGGCTTCCAATTTGAATAACATTGCAGATCCATGTGAAAATATACCAAACAATTGCATGTGTCCATGAATAGGAAAATACAAATGCGGTTACATGCCAAAGGTTGTCATAGTCATGAACAAGGCTTAGTAGAACCAGTCTCAAAATCAATTTGAAGATATATGTATACAATGGAGTACAATATGATCTCCCATGATTATTGAAGTCACATAGGTACTAGTCCAATAAAAAGAAAGCAACAACTCAGGGAAGATGCGACCACATAATGATGTCTTCAAGTCTTCTACACAATCCACCAAAGGTGCAAGTCTACATCATGTGAATAAAGGAGTTGAGGTTGAACACAATGAGACTTTGTTTGATTACCAGTCATTGAGTTATACCGTTAAAAAACATGAGACAACCTACCAATGATGAAAGTAGGTATCAAGGCATCGAGTACACTCTTACAAGTGTAAATAAAGGAGTCGGGGTCGAACACTTGAAGAATCCATCAATCAAGAGACATTGATCTATTCCCAACTGTCAGTGGTGAGAGAACCTGCCACTAATGACTACAAGCCTCAAGGTACTCATAGGATTCTAGGTCCCATTTCCAAAATAGATGAGATGGATTCAATGGAAGGAGACCCGCTGAAAGGAAAGCATTAAGGAATCTCTCATCATTCAATATGAGGTACAAAGCAAGAGATTCATGATTTGGAGGAAATAAGATGAAGAAAATGTTCATGAGCCAACAACCCCGTGCGTCTTTCGCATGTGGCAAGTGCAAGTGATACACAAAAAATACCCTCTACATAGCAACCAATGAGGAAAACTGCTGACAAAGGCGAATAAACCACCAATGAGGCTAATTGAATCCAAGACACTACACAAATCCCAATGTGTGAACAGATGTCTTACCATCGAACACAAGGGAAACCACACAATCAACAATCGATGATGAAATGTCGACTGTTGGTTTCAAGGTTACCTACCAATGATGAAAGTAGGACTAGGGTGTGTAATAGGACTACAACATCATGTGATTTTGAGACAAACTGAGGGTATGGACGACATGCAAAGTCAAGAGTTCTGAGGAATGGACGACACAGGTTGATAGACATCATTTGAAAAAGAGCATGAGACATATGTAAGACTTTGGCAACATATACTCAATGATGAAACCATGAGATACAAGAGGCATCAATCAAACTCTCCATAGGGATTGGAAGAGTACCAGTCGATGGGGAAAAACTCTTTGTAATGAGCTAAGCTTCCTAAGGCCATGCTAAACCCAAAATTATGATGAAAAGTGGACTCAATAACTTTGTGCTCTGTTCAAAGGTGACATGACTGCTACCAATATAAGATAATACTCCCTTATCTCTTGTCTTTTTTTGTTTTTTCATAGTCAAATGAATGCTATGATACAAAGGAGGAAATGAGTGTCACAAGTAAGAAAAACTAGTTCCAGCAGTGGAACATACCTATTCTCAATGCAAGGAGGTGCATGCGGGAGATGGATACTCAGGGGAATGTTCCCTCCTCAATATACAGTGTCAAGTTGCAAAGGATATAAACGAGGCTCTTCTTGGTTGAGGATGCAAAACTACTGAGGGATACATTTTATAATGTAAAGCGAGAACCAGCTATAGGCTCCATATTGCAAGAAAGGGCATGAGATACAATCACAACTTGATGCCAAAATTTGTTCTTTTTCATAATCTTAGTCTACTTGGTGCGAAAAAGGGATAAACTTGTACCAAATAGACATCCTTTCAAATCCAATTTACGAGTTTGAAAGAGACAAGTTCACTCAACAATATTTTCACCTTTTGAAAATGAGTCGGAAAAGAGCTTAAATAAAACTCGCGACCTTTCTAGTCCAATTTAACGAGTGTGAAAGGGACAAATTCACTCGGAAATATTTTCACTTTTTTAGACAAGTTGGAAAAGAGATTAACTCAGACTCGCTTGGGATTTTCTAGGCGACAAGTCATGGGGGAGGCCAAGGCTCCCATGTTGGACTTCTATGAAATGTCAGTATCTTACAAATAACCTACACAAGCTTGGGAAAACCCAAAGCTCTCCAAGTCATGGATGATAAAGTGCTAGCGGAGGTTATCTTATCTGTGATATATATGAAGATGTATCTTACTTGAAAGGACATAGGCGGACGCATTGGATACCCCACAAGACCATCCCAATCAAAGGGAAATTCTCTAGGACTTGGAGGGCGATTACTTGGGGAGAGTAAAAATCTCTCTAGTTCAAAATGTGCAGTATCAGAAATGATAATGACATGGTCGAAGGATGCATCACCCTCCAAAGAGAGAGTTGGATTGACCAAAGATTGCACTAGTACGAAAACTTCTTCAACTCTAGGTTGAACATGATGCATGATAATAGGGATAAGAGGCACATCACCCTTGACAAGAGGGGTGTGGTCAGGAGAAGATTGCATCGGCATGACAACCATGTCAATCAAAGGAGAAATAGGGTGTGGGGAAACCATAAAATCCTCAGAACCCGAAGGGACCTCAGGTGAGAACCACACTTCTAGTATCCCAACAGTATCAGGGCATAAATGATTCAGGTGATTTCCTTTGCAAGTAATGCAAAGGAATTTAGGATTACGTCTAAGACGTCTAGGTTTCTCGATCATATGAATACCCCCAACATCATTTACAATCGCTGGTGACATGCTCTTAGTGTGACTGATAGAGGCGAGAGAGTCATATACCACATGATGTATAGAGGTTGGAGATGTGACATCAATATGACTTGTAGCAACTAGAGTGATTCCCCCAGCATGACTAGCAGTGACTGGTTGCAGGTATTCAACAGATCTTGTAGAGGTCGTCGACCAATTGCCAACATGACTGGCAGAGGTTGGAAATGGAGCTCTAGTATGACTGGAAGTGATTAGAATAGTGGTAGTGGGTTGTGGAATTTGATACCAAGGTCCTGGGAAATATTGTCTTTGAAACATTGCAGGCTAGGAAGGGTCCTACTTTACACCCTGTCCCTATCCCGGAAGGTAGTACCCTCCACCTAATTGATCCAAAGATGTTTTTATAGGAATCATCACCGAAGAAGATGTATGTGAAGAGACAAACATATGATAAGGATTATTTGAGTGAGGATATATGTTTCCCACATGTGAAGGGGTTCCGTGAAGAGGGTAGCCTGAACCATAAAATTGATTCCCTATCTATGAAAGACTCGGAGATATATGTGGACTCGCCATGGGAAAAGTGTTCGTAGGAACTGACATGGCGGATGAAGGATACACAGATGGGGTGTAATAAGTAGAATAACCACCCATTTGAGTACTGGATCCTGACAAAACATAGCTAGGAATGGATCCATAAGAGGGGAGTTTCCAACCTCTCACAACGAGAGTTGGTTGAGGGACATGACTCATATCAAATGAAGATGTAGACAGTGGGGCAATGGTGCTCCCATATCCAATGCTAGGATTCATATATGTGGGCTAGGGAGAGGATGGAATGGGTGAAGGCACATTCGACATATCAACATGAAAATGATTAGATACCCAAGGCTTGGACTGAGTGTCATAATTTTTCATACCATAATGAAAAGAAGACGGATTCATCTCCATGAAATGAGTGAACATCATAGGGAGGGTAGTGGTAAATGAGGGAGCCAAAGTAACTCCACTATCCATGATAATGACAACTCAAAGTAAAATCTCAAAGGCCTACTAATAATCAAAGAGCACACAAAAAATAATCAAACGACCAAAATGCACACAAATAGGATAAAGTGGTTGAAAGGGGCCTCCCTCCCTAAAGTAGGTATGACTCTCCCAAGAGGGGCCTAAGACTCCCTGCTAAAGATCAGAGGTAAAAAATCAGTTATAAGGGCCCTTGTGAGCTTAAGAACCAGTCGGTCAGATCCCCTTGGAGAGGTAATCCTCCATAAAGGCTGTGTGTTGTCGGACCCTTATCTAACCTAGGCTACCTACACAATAACCCTTGCAAGTAACCTATGTGGCACCTAATTCAAGCATCTAAGAAACCACTTTATAACCGATGCACAAGCGAGCAGTCGTAACTCAGGTCCACCGTATGGGCAGGGTAGAAAAGCCCGAAACCTTGAAAGCACCACCTCTCACGGAGGTAAGGGCACTAGTAATATCCCAAGATAGGAATAGATCCCCAGAAATATCTCTGACACTAAGAAGGTATCAGAGGGATATCCCTTCAATC
Organism: Picea mariana; assembly: GCA_032191745.1. Lineage (NCBI taxonomy): Eukaryota > Viridiplantae > Streptophyta > Pinopsida > Pinales > Pinaceae > Picea > Picea mariana. The sequence continues at coordinate 67,627 of JASDQU010308780.1, forward strand.
GACCTCGCATGACCTCGTGATTAACTCCGGTGTAAGTGGAGCCTCCTGATATTACCGATTATATAATGGATTTATCCACTCCCTTAGTCAAACACATATGTTGATTTAATAGCCTTGGAGAATTTTACTCACAAAATCCTATTCCAAGGCTCTAAATGTTAATATTATGGTAGCTACGAGAGGTATTTACCCCCACGTGTGAACCTAACGAGAATAGAAGATTCCAGGAAGCAAGAGAAACCCTAATGAGTTGGCTAATAACCCTAGAAGCATTGTCGGCTCAAGAAGATAATTTATATTAGGTTATTAGCCTCCAAGAGAAGAAGTCGGCTAGAAATAATAATAATATACTGAACAGAAACTTATCCAGAAAGAGAAGTCGGCCCCAGCAAAACTGGCAGAACCACTATAAATACAGGGCACCAATTCTCATTTGTGAAATCTCAGAATTGTAGTTCCCAGTTTGGTGCGCACTGCAACTCCAGTTTGGTGCGCACGTGTGGAGGAGGACTGCAGGTGCAGCTGCAGCAACAACTATTTTCAGTGTTGGCTTGGACTATCTCTTTCCGAGGGTTTGGACTATCTGATTAGCTTTTTGTGATGTGTTATCCTTGGGGAAAGGTGCACTACCCTTTGTTTGGCTATCTAGCCTAGGGTTTGCTTCTGGAGGAATTCTCAGTCAAGGTTAAGGTGCTCGGAGGGAGGCTTCAGCCTATGGTTGGGTGACGAGGGTATCGTCAATCGTAAAACGAGATTCTATATTCTAACAGGTTATGGGCCCACCACCCATTCAATTAGCCTAAAACTATGGAAGGAAACATAGCCACTAGATATTGAGCTTTTTGAGGAACTGCCACTAGGGTTACTAGAAGAAGCAGCGTCCAAGACACTGCAGCTAGGGTTACTAGCAAAAGTAGTTGCAGAAACCCCAAACCTCTCATCGAGGCACCTTAAGTGACAAGATTGACCTAATTTCTGGATAGATCAGTGCGCCCTATCCAAACGCATCTCTTGGTACTCTCAGAAGGCCAAGACGTGAAGTTTGGATTTCTGGTCAAATCTAGGGTTTGACCAAGTCGAGCAAGCCATGATGAACTCTATGAAGTCTGAGAACAAGCTATATGGAGCCTCTAACTTCAGAGCATGGAAGACAAGGATTGAT
>JASDQU010308780.1:99551-125596 GCA_032191745.1 Picea mariana
CAGCTTTCTTCTCCATTCTTGTCAACGGTGTCCCCTCTCGACCTTTTTCTCCCTCAAGAGGAATCAGGCAGGGGGATCCCCTCTCCCCCTTCCTTTTCATCATTAAGGCTGAAGGTTTGGGGCGTTCCATCCGGGCAGCAGTTGAAAGCAATCTTCTGACAGGCTTACCCTTGCATGGCATCTCCCCTCCCATCTTGCATAGTCAATTCGTGGACGACTCGCTTCTAATGGGTACCCCAACAGTTCGCGAAGCCAATGCTCTACTTGCCATTCTCCAAACCTTCTCAGACGCCTCAGGGTTGGACTGCAATAGGGTAAAATCCCAAATTTTTTTCTTCAACACACCACCCCCGATTCAGATCCATAGCACTGAAATCTTAGGTTTCAACAGAAGCTCCCTTCCGTCCAAATACCTTGGAATTCCCCTGATTGACAATGCCCTCTGGAACTCCTCGTGGGAACACCTTATTTCCTCCTTTACAAGGAGGCTCTCCTCCTGGAACTTCCAAGTTTTAAATCTTCCTAGTCGTCTCATTCTTCTCCAAGCCTTCCTTCAAGCCCTTCCTATTTACTCCTTTTCAGCGCTGGCTGCACCAAGATCTGTTCTCACAACCATAAAAAATCTACAGAGAAACTTCTTTTGGCAGGGCATCAATCCAGGTAGGAAAATAGCACTGGTTAGTTGGGATAAATTATGCTGACCCAAAAATCAAGGTGGCTTGGGACTACGGGACCCCCTTATTATGAACAAAGTTTTGAGTGCCAAAATTTGGTGGCGGTGGCTCAAGCATCCCAAAGACCTATGGGCTAGATTCTGGAGGAAAAAATATACGCCAAATGTGGCTAAAATGAACCTAATTTGGTGGAATGGGGAAGGCCCTGGTTCCTTGATGTGGACAACGGCCAGGAAAAACAAGCAGCTGGTTACCCGAAGCGCCTTCTGGGAAATCTGAAATGGGGAAACTGCTCTCTTCTGGCAAGATTCCTGGCAACAATGGCCAGCTCTAGACAATAGCGAATGGGCAAGAGACATTTACCCACAAGCTACTTTAGCGGGCCTGACAAGAGTTGTTGACTAATGGCAGGAAAATTCCCCAGAAGACACTTGGCGCAGATGGCACCTGGACAAGGAACGCATCAATCTGGGCGCACATGTGGACCTGACACCCTGGCACGGGGAAATGGCCAAACGAAAGATTCCCAAAATAGTAGGAGAAGATATTCTTCATTGGGGACACTCGCCAAAGGGCACCTACAACATGCAGGAAGCTTATCAGACCATAACTCAGGTAGACCCTCCACCCACTAAGGACGTTTGGCACAAAATCTGGAGCCTTAAACACTGGCCAAAGATCACACTCTTTCTCTGGCTAGTTTCCCACTCCAGCATTCTTACTTGGGATAACCTCTCGAAAAGGGGTTTTGTCGGGCCTTCCATCTGCAAGCTTTGTGAGGGGGCAGAAGAAACCATGAATCATCTCCTCAACTCTTGTCCTTACACTGCCCAACTATGGGATCAGGCAGCAATCATCATGTGCAAGTCGGATCGACATAGAGAGAGTGTAATTGATACTATAACAGACTGGAGAGACCAGGCTTTCCTTTCCCCCCTCCTCAATCACATTTGGCAACTACTTCCAGGATTCATCCTTTGGCAAACTTGGAAAGAAAGGAACAGAAGGATCTTTCGAAACATCTCTCTCTCCTGGCAACAATGCTGGCATCAATGTTGCTGCAACATCCTGGATACTATCAAACTTCAACAATGGACCAGAGATACCATGTGCACCACTCCTTCCGAACTCTTAATCCTTCAGCTGTGGCAGCCTCTTCCTTCTCCTCCTCCTTTTCCCCTCTCTTCCCCCTCCGACCCCCTTACCAACCCCTCCTTTTGGTCCCCCCCCCAGTCGAATTCATAAAACTTAATTTTGATGGAGCCTCTAAAGGCAATCCAGGCGCTGTAGGTTATGGATTGGTCTTCCACAACCACCTAGGGAATATCATACTCATCAATGCAAGAAACCTTGGGCATTCCTCAAACAACACCGTAGAACTCTGGGGACTCATCCGCGGGTTGCAACTAGCAACTGACCACAATTTTAACAAGTTAATAGTTGAGGGGGATTCTCAGATCATCATCAATCTGCTACGTAGAATTCTAAATGGAGAAAACCTGGATAGAATTTCGCCTAGTTGGAGGCTATCACATGGTTTACAGAAGGTCACAAACCTACTGAAAACAACTCAGGCAGTCATACCTGCCCATGTTATAAGAAAGGCAAATCAAGTTGCAGACGAGCTAGCCAATATGGGCACTACTTGGACTAGTCCGGAACTCCTGTGCAACTCAGCTTTAGAACCTGATCACCCCATTCTCCAGAAGTGCATCCGCAAAGCTGGATCAATGGACACACCCCCGGATGGGGTGTTATTGCGTCACACTCGGCAGGATGAGGTGGAGAGGCATGGCCAGCAAAGCACGGAGCCACGTGAAGGGCTCGTGCCTTTGCCCGCCACCCTACACCAACATTAACTAGCCATTAAACATGGCGTGGGGAGTATTTAAACACATCCCTCCTCCCCACTATGCTCATTCCATGGCTGAGTTCTACTTGCTTTTCGCCTGTCCCTGCGTGGGCCTCAACTGGCATTCCTCTTGGCAGCCTCCATCTGAGTTTTCTGAGACTTGCAGGCTCAGTATAGCTCTGGACTGGCTGCAAGCTTCCGATCGTCCCCCTTTGCACTTGACTCTCCTTAGACATTTCATAAAGTGAACCATGCCACAGCCTCAAGGGCACCCACACATAGGCTCCCCATGAAAACCTCGTCGCCCCTTTGTTTCGCCTCCTGCCTCACCTTCCTCCTGCTCCTCTCCTTCCTTTCAGTAAGACTCAGCTCCTTCATCTCCCGCTTTAGATGCTACGCATTTTGATAGCCTGGCTATCGTTCCCAGGCTACCGACTTCCAACTCGAGCTACCTCCCTGAACCTCCACTCGCACGAATTCCTATCTCTGCTAGGATGATTATGGGGGAACCACCTTCGTGTAAGCCTCAGAGCACCGAGAACCAACCCCTGAATCCTTTCTCTGATACTCAACTTCGGGAAAGCCTGGCAATTCTATTTGGCTTGGTCTTCAAACTCCACCAGAGGGTGGAGTATCTCCAATTCCACTTGCTCACTGTGGATGGAAAGATAGCAATCCTGCTCCAGCTCCTTACTTCTCTGCAAGAAGCTATCCCCCCGGACCTCGCCGGCGAGGCTACAACAGCGGAACCTGCGGATGCAACTAATGAGGGAAAGGCCCAGGAGCATAATTCAGCACGAGATGAGAAACATGGAGTCAAGCATGAGGTGCAGGCGAAGGATATGGACACAGGACGTGAAGTGAAGCAGGATACCCAGCCAGCTGATGGTCAGACCGAAGGAAGCGTGGACGCGGTGAAGGAGTGGGATGATCAGGTGACATATATTGAGGAGGAGCCTTGGTCAAAGGCTGTCCATGTCACTTGGCCAAACTACCTGCCACATGTTTGAGGTTTTTAGAACTTTTCTAGTCTCTTTGGTGTCTTTACTTTTAGTGGATGTCCAGTTAATTTTGAACAGTTTACTTGATCCATCATACTTTTATGTTTAACTTCTATGCTGGCTGGACTGGTTTCCCCTCTGCTGGGGCAGTCCAGTAACTACAGCTAAGATTATTCTTTGTACTCTGTATCTCTTTTGGTCCAGGAAGGCCCTTTATATATAATACCACTAACTTATAAAAAAAATAATATACTAAACATACACTTATCCAGAAGGAGAAGTCGGCCCCAACAAAACTGGCAGAACCACTATAAATATAGGGCTCCAGTTCTCATTTGTGAAATCTCAAAATTACAGTTCCTAGTTTGGTGCGCACTGCAGCTCCATTTTGGTGCACACATGTGGAGGAGGACTACAGGTGCATCTGCAACAACAACTATTTTCAGTGTTGGCTTGGACTATCTATTGCTGAGGGTTTGGGCTATCTGATTAGTTTTTTGTGATGCTCTATCTTTGGGGAAAGGTACGCTACCCTTTGTTTGGCTATCTAGCCTAGGGTTTGCTTCCGGAGGAATTCTCAGTCAAGGTTAAGGTGCTCGGAGGGAGGATTCGGCCTATGGTTGGGTGATGAGGGTATCGTCAATGGTAAAACGAGCACACCATCTTCTATATTCTAACACTAAATCCTAAGCTAGTTTGTGCACCCTAGAAAATAAAATCGTTACTAATCAATTTTAAATTATAACGTTAATTTTAATGGCCATGCTTAATCAAAAGGTGCGGTCATGAAAATAATGATGTTATGACTCAACAAGTAAAGTAAATAAATATGAAACAATGCAAAGTCCTAACTTTAATTTCCAATGAATAATATGCTTTCTAAAAATGAAATTTTCAATTCAATTATGCAATTCTAAATAAAAATGCAATCTTTCTTTACATGCAGTAAGCTAAATGACAAAGACTCCAAAGATCAAAATGCCAATCAATGTAAAATGCCTAATATTTTAGTATTTTCAATATAAGAAAAATGAAAATGCATGGACTGAACAACAAGTTGATATATAAAGACTCTACTATGTATAGACAGAGACAAATCAAGTAGGATACCAAGGAGAAAAACACCCAACCCAATGTACATGGACAATCAAAATGAAAAGATGATGATAAAGGCACCACCCAAAAATTCAACCAAAGACATGTTTCCTATCATGCCACAAACACTTAATAGTCACTACAGAGACCCAAGAAGACTCAACAATCATCAAAACCTACCCAACAACCACCAAACCCAAAAAACAAGAAACAAAGTTTGATGTACATGATTGTTCAAGGGAAAATCTCGTATGTACGCAGCTTGCAGAAGGACATCACACATATATACGTGATTGTCAAGCAAAATCCCGTGTATATGTGTCAAAAATACAACTAGGCTAAGGAGAAGGATGGAAGGCTGAAAGACTTAGACCTAGAGTGAACAGAGTATGTCAATAAGTTATACGACAAGAAATGAAATATGAATGAGATAAATCTAAGGAGAAAAACACTCCAAACCCCGAAAAAATAAGATTCAATCCCTAGTATGGTTGCCAATTCTGTTACGAGGAAAATTTCTCTATGGCTAGAGGCAAACCACAACAGACGGAAATGAATGCATAAATCAACTCTATTATCAAGTATGCTATATAAATAAATATGCTAGAAAGAAAAGATAACAGGCCTACCTCGTCTAGACGTTCGATGAAGTCCACTATTGAGCTCTTGACCCAAAGCAATATACATGCAACTAGTCCTCAACAACCAAGCAAAGCAAGCATATGGTGATAATATACGATGTTATCACATTAAATAGCATAATCCTTTAACATTCATAACAAATATGACCATGGAATAATAATTCAAATATTTGCAAGATATCAATTGGACGAGAAAAGAGTATTTCTATTAAGATATAATCAACAGAAGTGAATAAGTTACAGACTTCCGTGTCAGCACGGTTCAAAACTAAAAAACCAAGTTCCTTCCAGCTAGGCCTCCACCACTTCAATCCTCCACCAAAGGAAAGCTCATGTAAGAGAGACAATGGAGTTCTCACTCAATAAGGGAAGAGCTTGGGGGTTGAACACTATGTTCATACTTAAAGGATAAAGGGATGCAGACTCACTGTGAAGTGAATAATTCCTCCAGAGTAACTTTGCTCTCAAATTTGAATTATTTCTCCTCTTTTCCATAGATCGAAATTTTCCCATTTATAGCCTTCAAGTGGAACTGAAGGGCTGAATCATAACGTTTCTAGTATATGGAAGGCCAAGGATCATTGATCTCTTGTCGTGACATGGAAATCCAACACTATTTTCCAATTTTGGGCACATTTCTCGATGTACGCGGGCTGTAGTGGTGCGACTTGTGTATATGCATGTTGTATAGTAGGAAAGGTACGTATATGTGGAAAAAATGAATCTTTATCTCTGGGATTTGCAAAAAGGGATGACAAGTCTGCATGGGGAAATGGAAAAATGCCTTATGTGCAATATTGCATAGGGTGAGGAAAATGTTTCTATAACAATGATCCCTTTACTCCATATGTGAGTTGGATTAGAAAGCGTCACCATGTCTTCATCCACTAAAAAAAACAATATTAATAAATCTTATACATGAATCCATAACTAAAATCATCATCATAACACATGCATAATAAAATCAAGTACTCATAATCAAAGACAATAGTCCACTCCCTGACTCAATCTGGAGTCCAAGGAATTTTTTCAATGCCATCAACATCCTCTTTGTGTCATTTTTCCTGCACACCCAGGAAACATCATCATAATACATGGCAATGCTATTCATCAATATTAATAACATATCAAATTCAATACTCAATTATAGCATAAATTTTAACTCATAAACCAAATTAGATAATCATAAAGTACCATGTTTAGCCAGATCACTTACACTCAAGTGCCCTCAAAGAATATTTTGTGTTATGAAAATGTGGTCAGTTAAAATTGGATGTTACATACACCCCCTCTTGTTTTAAACTTCGTCCCAAAGTTTGTACATTATAACAATAAAAACTATGTTAAAGATGCTACTAATATATATATATATCAAACTTTTCAAAATAAATATGGAAATTGCTGACACATCTCATGTGTGTCCTCCCAAGTGGAAGAATGTGAACTATAATTGTCCCACTAGACCTTGACCTGATCGAATGATTGATGTCGTAGTTGTTTATTGCGATGGTCTAGTATGTAGATTGGCTCCACTATGAGAGAACCCTCTTCTGATACCTGCAATGAACTGAAATCAATAACATTTGATGGATCTGAAATATAATGACGTAAAACTAAAACATAAAACACAAAACACATTGTTCATATGCCTCAAAGAATCAAGTAAGGCTAGTCGATAATCCACTGGTACTTTCTTATCTATAACTTCAAAAGGTCCCACAAACCTTGAAGAGAGTTTAGCACCCTCTCCAAACTTGATCGAACTCTTATGCAGCTTCACCTATAAGAACACTTTATCACCAACCTCATAACTACGGTCTTTATGATGTGCATCTGCATAACTCTTTTGTTAGTCTTGCACTTCCTTAATCCTTTTCTTAAGGTTCACATCTAGTCTTCCATTTGTTGAATCACTTATGGTCCCACCAAGACCTTATCTTCTAGTCGATCCTAGCTCAAAGGTATTTGACACGGTCATCTATATAGAAACTCAAAAGGTGCCATCTTTATCGAACTCTGATAACTGTTATTATACACAAATTCTACCAATGGTAAAAATTCTTCCCATCATTTATGTTGGTCCATCACATACATTCGAAGAATATCTTCTAGAATTTGATTCATTCTTTCCATTTTCCCATTGGTTTCAGGGTGATATGTTGTACTAATATTTAATTGTGTGCCCAATGTCTCTTGGAAACTAGTCCAAAACGTCCAGTGAATCCCGATCCTCGATCATATATTATCTTTCTCGGTACACCATGTAATATTACTATTTCCTTAACAAAAATTCTAGCTATGTCAAGTGCTTGATATGTTGTATGAAATAGAATAAAATGCGCACTCTTTTTTAAAGTGTCAACAACTATAAATATAGAATTGTGTCTCCTTGCCATTAATGGCAATCCAACAACAAAATCCATCAATATAACTTCCCATTTTGATTCAGGAATCGCATGTGGCTATAATAATCTAGTTGGATGTCGATGTTCAGCCTTCACTTGCTGACATTCAAAATCATACTCACTTAAAAGTTCGGATGAATGTCGTTGTCATGTGTTCAAATCACCCTGAGTAAAAATGTGTTGCAATCCACTGTGATAATTTTTCAACTCGAATTTTCATCCAATAAGGTAGTGTCTCCAAACTCATAAAGCATAAAAAATCACTAATAATTCCAAATCATGCGTTGCATAATTCTCTTCATGAATTCTTATTTCTCTATAAATTATGTGATAAATCGACCTTCTTGCATTAGTACTCCACCCAATCCTTCCTTGGATGCGTTAATGCATACTAGGAATTCCTTGTCCATATCAGGAACCTTAAATATATGTGTTGTTGTTAATAATTCTTTAATCTTCTGAAATGCCTCCACACATTTCTCTGTCCAAACAAATTTCTTATTCTTCTTTTGCAATTCTGTAATTGGATATGAAATTTTTGAAAATCCTTCGACAAAGCATCTATAGTAACCTTCTAATCCAAAAAAATTACGTACTTATTTCACATTCGTCGATGTTTGGCCATTCCATAAAAACCTCTACTTTTGTTGGATCCACAATGATACCTCCTCTAGAGATAATGTGTCCCAAATAATGAATCTTCTTCTGATAAAAAGAACATTTTGACAACTTTCCATACAACTTGTTTTCTCTTAAACACTACAAAACTAATCGCAGACGTTCGTCGTGCTCCTCCTTTGTTCGAGAGTAAATTAATATGTCGTCAATAAATACCTGTATGAACTTGTCCAAGTATGCACATAATACCCCATTCATTAAACTCATGAATACACCAGGGCAATTTTTCAAACCAAACGGTAATACAGTAAATTTGTAATGTCCAAATCTTGTCTTAAATGTTGTTTTAGGAATATCTTCTTCTTTGATTCACAATTGGTGATACCGCGATCTTTGAAAACACTGCCACCCCCTTCATTTGATCAAATAAGTCATCAATCCTTGGTAAAGGGTATTGATTCTTGATCATGGCTTTGTTTAATTGACGAAAGTCAATGCAAAATCCTCGACAATCCGTCCTTCTTTCATACACAAATTACTGGTGCATGCCACGGTGATACACTTGGATGTATCAGTCCGAAATATAATAAATCTTCCAATTACATATTTAACTCTTGCAATTCAGGTGTCACCATCCGATATGGCGTTCTAGCAATTGGTTATGTTCTAGGTTTTAGATCTATAGTAAATTAAAATTCTCTTTTCGGGCAGTACACCCAGTAGTTCCTTAGGAAAACATCAGTGAACTCTGATACTACTAGAAAGTCTTCCAATATTTCAGTGTCACCCTTTTCATTAAGAGATAAAATGGCATACAATTTACATCCCTTGCACATATCTTTCTTCAATTTTAGGGAAGTAATAAATCTTAGCGACAATCCTTGGTTTCTTTCCACAATTACCCTATTCTATCCCAAATTATCAATTAAACTTAATCTTTTCATCTTGAAATTAATTATCACATCGTGCGATTCTAACCAATCCATTCAAATCACAATGTTGTAGAATCCTAAGGTTGTGACAAAAATGTTTACACTTGCGACGAATTCACCCAAATTAATAATACAATCTTTAACCTTCGCTCCAACTTTTTACTTAGCTCTAGATGCCAATTATACATATCTAAAATTATCTTGTTCGACTTCCTTCACCTTAATTATTTTAAGCACAAGACTAGATATAAAACTCCCAGCAGCTCCTAAATCTATCAAAATACTAAACTGCTAATCTTATATCATACCTAAAGTCTCGAGCACTATAGACATATACTTGACCTAGGGGTTATTCACCCCTGCATGAGTCCAATGGGCCTTGCCCAGATCTCCTATTGTCGCTTTTCTTGCTGATCCAATAGATCTCACATTCTCGATAGGACAATCTCTCTGATAGTGGGGTTCTCCACAAGTCCAACATCTGTTCTTAGGGCCAGTTCTCCTAGTTCCAGACGAAGAATCTGATGGTTTAGGGTTCTGAGGTCTTGATCTATTTTGCAAAACAGATTTAAAATGTTTTTGCTACTGAGGATGACATGGTGGCTACTGCGGTGGTTCTCTATACATATTCCTCTTGTTGGTAGTCGGTCGACATGGTGTATAAAATACAGGCCCTCTTGGTGTATCACATTGCCTAGAAGTTTTTCTAATGGGTATCTGTTGCTGGGACGCTCTAAGTGGAGTTTTTCTTGTCTATATAGAAGGATTTCTACCCTTTCCTCCACTGTTCAACTCTTCTTCAGCGATAAAATTATTATGTACTACACTGTGCAAAGTATGAGGCATCAAGATCCTCACCTTAGCATTAATGTTGTAGTTGAGACCAAATACAAACTTATTCACCTTTAACTTTTTAGTGTTCACATGTGGAGCATACCTAAGAAAATCCATAAATCTAGCCGCATACTCAGGTATTGTATGACTAACCTATCATAAAGCATTGAATTCATTTAGCTAGTTCTCAATGAATTCATCATATAGGTACCTCTCTCAGAATCATTCCTCAAAAAATTCCCAAGACACGTCTTCAATGGCCATATTCAACTGTGGTAAGAGTGTCTTCGACCAAAGAAGCACACTCCCTTTCAATCTAAAAACCACCATGTGGAATTTCATGCTGGAGGTATAATCGCACAATTAAAAACACATTGCCATATTCTCCAACCAAGCTTCGGAAACTAAACCGTCTGTGTAACCCCAGAACTCGGGAAATTTTACTTTCTTGAGTTCTCTATGAACACTACTACTAGCTACAGAAGGGCATTGTGAACCCTCATTGGGTTCATATCCTCTTCCCTCATCTCGATCAAGGTGATTTATCAACACATTTGACATCCTTTGAAAATACCTCATGATACCCATGAAATCGTCCACTGCAACATGCTCCTGCTCAGTAGTAGGCTCTTCTCCCTGTGGAGTAGATCCCTCGAGGGTGGATGTACTTGGAGGAGGAATACCTATTCATTCCACACCCCAACATCTCATTCTCCGTCCTCTAACCATGATACCTGCATAAAACAATTTCAATTTATATTAGTAATTACATCTTTAATTAAAAATTTGCATTGGAAGTCATAACGAGTCCAATGTCGTAGAGTAGAAACTCGCTTTGATACCATATGTAATAAATCTCCAGTGAACTGAACACAAATGAGTAAGTATTTACAAGAATGTAATCATTTGCTGGAAAATATAAAGTAAGTTAGTGTTTTACACAACTAAATTAAACATTTTAAGTGTAACTACAAGGATGCATCACCTACACAAAAATATAACTTCAATTTACCAAGAACTACTTAATGTCTATCACTCATTCTAAAAGTTTCTAACTAGTGACACAATATGGTGTTCATGTAAATCATCACGTCTACCTTACTTAAGGTTGCACAACTTGTGCACTAATCTTTATTAAGCCAAATGTGCAAGTCATTATTTAACTTTTATAATTTATATGTTGCGCAACTACTCTGGTTACGTGGGCATAAAGTTTACTTTAATTATGATAAATATTTCATCTTCGAGCATTTTCACCTGAAATAATAATAATCAAGAATTATATTATATTATTAAAATAAACATCAAATATGTTTTGAGATTCAATAAGAGTTACAACCATTAAATTAAATGGAGCAACACAATCATCTGAACTAGACATGGATTGAACTCAACACCTTCTTATCTAAAATCAGACGTGTTACCTTTGCGCCACATATCCACAAATGTATATAAGAAATACAAATTTAAATTAGTTACTCCTCGACAACTGAATTCTTCCAACATTTGATAGATGGAACTAAGACGAAAATGTCCCACGCAACAACATTGGAATCTTATATTACAAATATTTTAATAATTTATTTAAAAAAAACATGTCATCATTGATTCAACCAAGTTCAACTATCTAAATTGTAAAAGTATATATGGAAGAAAGTATAATGGTGAAAATGTAAATATTGTAAAAATCAAGCAATTGCGATGATGAGGTTTGACTTGCCTTTAAATTTCCGTGATGAAGAAACCATATAAAATCCAAAATAAATTACAAAGAGAACACGAGCTTCTAGTTGTGGGTTATGACTTCTGGAACTAATCCATAAACTATTATGATGACTTCTGGAACACGAGCTACAGTCAAGTTAGTTGTGATGCCTTTTGATGGTTGGAGGAACTAATACAAAAACTATTATGTAGCTTCCAGCATGGTGAACACCACCACTCCAATCATGAACAAGGTGAAGCACATAATGGAAATCAGGATGATCATTTCCCGCCCAAATGCATCGACTTTAAACAATAAATTAGAGGATATTAATGATCTTCCCATCGCAATGTTGTTCACCATCATTCCACAAATTAGATATCTAGCTTGCCTCACCCCATCTCATCAGAAGACTAGAAGATAAGTACACGAGCACCTGATTATTATATGAGTTGTGAGAACCCAAATCATAAAATCAGTGGAATTCCGGGTGGAGGGATGTTGAGAAACATAGAGTTTCACTAAATTTTTCTTAAAAACTTGGAGAAGGAACTGATAACAATATAATATATATAAATTATTTTGTTCTTCTTGAATCACTTGACATAATACATATACAATTTTATATTCTTTTCAAAAGTTGGACACATTCTATTCATTCCAAAAACTATATATAATACCATTCCGTCAGTAATGTATTTATATATAAATTATAGGTTATATTATCTAGATTCAAACCATTCGATCCAAAAGTACAACATTGCATAAAATAAGAAAATAATTAGAATAGTTAAATACAGTGACCCGAAGAGTAAAACTTTGAGGATAATCTTCACTTATTAACTTGTGTGCTTCCTTTACTTTCTAATCATGGATTTCACGGTTACCTCCCAGCCAATGCTAGAGGTACTTTTCTTCCCCCTTATCCCCCCAAGCCACAAAGGGGTCACACATATAATTTCTGATCAAAAACTAGCTCAATCTTTCTCTCGTAAGGTGAGGCTTCCGCCTCTTATACAAAGCTTGTAGCCCAACTCACACAAGTAAAATAGTCTCAATAAATTTGACAACATTTCAGTCATCTAATGATAGGGTCCTCTACTCCTTCCTCTCCCTTCTTTTTATAAGAATTTTCACCTTGACACTTGTTGGCCCTTGACCAAGTTTGAGGAATACTTGATCATATTTGACCGTTTTCAGTACTCTGACATCCAGTCAGAGAAGGAGCGCATGAAGAAGAGGAGATCACAGGATCTCCACCCCATTTTTGGGATTTTTGGGAATATTGTAATGGGAAAGGGATATCGGCCCTTATTTATGCCTTTTGTATGTATAAATAGAAGGGTAGGAGATGCGTATGAAAAGGGGGGGTGTGTGATGTAAAGTGAATGGCTTAGTGCATAAAGTAGATTTATGTGATCAGATGTCTGTGTGACTCTAAGAGATCTGTGCCTACTGTAAGTATTGTAAGTGCTGAGTGCACGGGTCAGGGGAGGACTTAGTGCTTGGATCTACCCGAGGAAAGAGGATCTAGCGAGTTGCACAGATCTCTTGTCCTAGGCAGGGTAGGATCTTGAAGGATTTGTGTTGTAACTTGGTTTACCGAAGATAATAATAGAAGAAGACTTTGTGGACATAGCCCTAGGGTGGGGGTGAACCACAGTAACTTTGTGTATTGTGCTAATTTGTTTGTCTCTCTCTTGCTAAGTGATCTGATATGTTTAGATATATATATTGATGTTTTGTGCTTATGAGATATGAATGCATGCTAGATATGATACGTAAGATGCTAAGTGATTAATCTATTAAGTATAACCTGTTTATCATTGCTAAGTGCTAGATCTGAGTAATTACTGTGGTGCTTTGTTCTTTCTGCGAAGTGTATTAATGAATGTATGTTAAGGAATAACGGATGCTAAGTGCATTGTAAGAAAGATAATCACAGATCTATGTCCCAGCTAAGGTTGCAGACACTTGAGTCTTGCAACCAACCTTGCCTCTACCTCAGGTGAGACTCCATCTGCTTCGCAAGTGTTGCCGAAAGGGCCGACAGTTAGGTCTTTGTTGGTGCGCTCTTGAGTGTTGAACCCTAGGTTTGCCCCTATGCCAATAAATGGTTCTGTTGCTGAGACCTGGAACTGTGATTACTGGGAACTGAAGAAGAACAAGCTTTGTGTGAAATAAGCTCTGTGCGTAGTTCTGTTGCCCTAGTGCGTAGTGTTATGTTTGGCCTGTGAAGCTTTGTGCCAAAGAAAGAGGTCAGATATGAAGAAAGAGAGGTCAGATCTGAAGGAAAGAAGTCAGATCTGTGAAGAAAGAGGTCATATCTGAAGAAAGAGAGGCCAGATCTAAAGGAAAGATGTTAGATCTGTGAAGAAAGAGGTTAGATCTGCTAGAAAAAGGTAAGATCTGTAAGCTCTATGCCTTGATAAAGGTAAGAATAGTTAAAAGTTTTTAGATTTGAAAGCTTTTTGCTCTATAGAAGTAATATAAGTGTTTTTTTTTTCTAAATCATGGATCTATGTAAGTTTGATAGATTCTGTCCTAGCTTCAAAACTAGGGCATTAATAGATGAAAGAAAAATTGATATGAATAGATCTTCTAAATATAGTGATAGATATGTTATACCTATGCATCGAAAGAATGTTTGGACTAACAAGTGGATGCAAGATCCTAGAAAACATTTTTTTAAGGCTAGCCATCATGATCCTGGTGCACAATCCAGAAGGAGTTGGGGAACATCTAAACGGATCAGACTATTAACCCTTTGTTATAGTTGCAGACAACCAGGACATCTTGCTAGAGAATGCCCTGGGAGAAGACTTAGTTGCCTCTGTTGTAAGGCTATGGACCATGAAGTATTGGATTTCCCTAGAATGATTGCTAGGCTTGAGAAGCTGAATATGGAACAAGTCAACCCTGAGCGAGATCAAGAGACCAAGATTATAGAAAAAACCCAGAAAGAATCAGAAAATATATTTCCATAGATGAAAGATACCTTGAATGACCACTGACATGTTAGGCTATCAAAGATATTCAAAGAAAAGGAGAAAATCGAAGAAAGAATAAGGGACTTTGACATTGACTATACTCTTGATGGAGAAACATGAGTGAACATTATGCCAGAAAGAACTTGGGAAGCTATAGGAAAGCCTACCATGATCCCTTCCTTAGGAGGAGCAAGTTTCTTCAGACAAAAGCTAGTAACCCTATGTGGAAGACTCGCCCAGATACCTATGAATATCAATGGAACTTTGACAGAGGAAGACTTTGAGATCATTAAATTTGTTGAAGACATCGCCCCGTTTACCATGCTCATAGGAAAACCCTGGATTGATAGAGAACAAGCCAGATGAAAAGAAGAAGAAAAAGCTTTGGAACAGAAGAAGCAAGAGTTAAAATACTTTATGACTAGAAGGATCACGCACTTGATTGAGGAACATAAGAGCAGATCACAGATAATTAATATTAGTACCTTCGGTGTCGAAGCTAAGAGAACAATTGAGGATCTACACAAGATCAAGTTACCTATTTTTGATATAGAAAAGGTATTATCAAGGAACCATACAAAATATTTTCCACAGCGCGAAGTAGCTAAGACTACAGAAGATAAACATCAGAATGGTAAAAGCATTACTAAGACGAAACTCAATGGGAAGAAGGCTAGGAAGTTAAGAAAGAAAAGGGCTAATACTGTAAGGTTACAAGAGGTTCTAAAGGACACTTCGCAGCAAGAAGAATTGCAGAATTGGAGCTTCGCCGAGATATTAGGACAACGACATAGAGTACTTTGCCATGACGAAGCAATATAGTCGTTGGAACCGATATACCTGTTCGACCGCCGCTCCGAACGGATCGAAAAGTAGTTATGGGTTACCACTAGACCATTGGATAGCACCAGAATGGATAGAATGAAGTTAATAAAAGCTTCATATCCGTTGCAAGTAGTCTGTTGCAGAGTTACTTATTTATTCTGTCGCTCCATGCGCGGAAGACACTTTTGCCAATTGAGAACTTGAGCTTACAAAATACCCGCGTTATGAAATAGTGATTACTCCATATTTATTCTCTATCAGATTACGGTACCGACAATCCATTGACAACCTAAGACAATGATCCCGAGCTTACATGTCCGACGATCTTAGCACAACAGAAGAATCGATGAGAGAAGTACTTGCTAGCTTAAGGACATAAAGAGTCATGTCGAAAAGAGGGATGTCCATTGGATTCCAAGCCTCATCGTCGAGATGTGTGGCAGCCTCCCCATTGACTGCCCGAGCTAGAACATCTCGAGCCGGCACAGAGTTGAGAACTAAGCATAGGGATGACGCAACCAATGAGAAGTTAGTGCCAACCATCCTACCAGCTTACATTCCCCCTCTAAGTGGTGAGATTAACACGGACAGTGTCCCTAGAGACTTTGAATACACCCTAGTCCTTGCATATCTACCGAAAGGAGTTTGCACCTACCGCGCAGATAAACACATGGTTACAACGTTGAAGTTTTGCGACTTCAACTTGAGAGAACGTAAAGCCTATAGCATGCTCGCACCATCTAAGTACTTAACGAGGACTAAGGGTCGGAACTCGAAGTTCGTCCCTCAACAATGGACAATGAACCTTGCGCAGTCTACTCTGCTCAATGTTATAAAAATACCACACTTCGACAAACATAAGGAGGTGAATTCTTGTGTGAAATTGTTGCTAGCAAGTTACCACGGAGGATACCTATGGTTAAACTGTCACATAACTGTTGATTCGATGCTAATCAATAGGATTATCGAGATTAGCATGTAGGGCCCTGATCCCCATGATTACTACCCTGGAAAGACCGCAGACCGCGCTCTTTCACAAAATATTAAAGAGGCTTATGGAAATGTTGAAAAAATCACACGAGGTTACAAGGTAGCCTCTATCGAGAGTGGCGCAATACGCCTCGTATGTCAGCTAATAGCAGGGAAGCTGGTATGTAAGAATATACCTACACAAGTATTCATATTTGTAGTTGACCTCGCAGGGAAGTGCACTGAGGGACTACAAATGAATTGGGCAAAATATTTGGTCAATCAGCTAGGAATTGACTGTAGAGAAGCCTAGGACCAGGGGCATGAATTCCACTTTAGCTAGCTACTAATATTGATCGCCTTTGTTGCATGGGAGCTACCAGAAGGTGAAACCTTCCCTAACCTCGACCCATTTGAACCATTAGCTATGAAGTTCAGTACCTTATTGTACTCAACATACATGAACAAGCAGTGGAAATCAAATGTCATTTTTCACAGATACTATAACCAACTGAAAGCATCCATAGGGGGTGAACCTCGCATAACCCTGTACACTTTACAAAGGTTTCAGCCTTTGATAAAGTTCAACGTGGACCACCACTTTATATACCTAACTCCATGCACTGATGAACACCAAGAACAACTTCAGTCCTATTATAAGATGACCGAAGAAGACCTAGAAGAAATCACCAAGAAATGGTCGGCGAAAGTCCTTGTTCCAGCAAATCCAGCAGACATTTTAGATATTAACAACCCAAAAGCTGCTCAGGACACACCTGGGCCCAGTAAGATGAAGAAGACAAAGAAGACAAAGGAAACAAAGAAGCCCGAAGAGGTTGAGGATGTATATAGCTACTATGTAAAGACAGCTTTCATCACACCTGATCAAGAAGGTAACAATGATGACCTAGAGGAAGTCAAAAAACAACCAGAAGAAGAAGTTAAAGTTCCAAAGAAGAGAAAAGGGTCACCTTCAAATTCTTCCTCTAAGAAGAAATCAGAAGTGACCGTGACCAAGATGAAGACCATGCTCAACCTCGATGACTTTAGCTTTCTCCTTGCAACATTGAATGAAGCCATAGAAGAAATTACAGAAAAGAAGGAGGCCAAGCAACAGATGATGTATGACAAAATTGAAGTCGAGCTCCAAGGAGTGTAGTGAGAACTTCAGTCTAACAGCACAGTCTCCACTGCGCCCATGCCATAAGGAACAACAGAAGTAGGAGATGAATCAATTCAACTCCGTGGGATTACCAACATAGTCGAAGTACACCTTCAAAAAGTGGAAGAAGTAACAGCGTAGGCCACCCAGGCCCTAAAGCAAGTAGAGGAGGAAATAATAGAGCAACGTCAAGCTGCACAGAAAGAGAAGGAGGCCATCCATGAGAAATTTGATAGAGACAGAGCAAAAATCCAAAAGGAGAAGGAGCAGATTCTCGCGAAGTAGATTGGAATCGAAGAAGCTATCAACAGAGAATTTTTCTCTATGACCGGCTTAGAACAAAAGGTCGAATAACCCTTAGATCGTTAAGTGATGAAGCTTGCTTAAGTTATTCAGCAACTCCAAAAAAGAGTCGTGGACTTAGAGCTTCAGATCATCCCAAGTACCCTGCAAGAAGAGCGTGACCAATGAGAAATAACTTCCCAGGGTACAGTAGAAAGGATTAAAGAACTTACTGAAGAATGCAAACAACTAAGTACCAGAATTGAACAGATACATGAGAACCTGACCAAGCACCCAAAATTACATAAACTGGAGTTGCAGCTCCACGAGGCGAAGTGGCATGCAAATACACTTCAGATGCAGTTGAATTCCCTATCAACTATAAATAAAATGAAGCGATCCCACGAGAAACGTGTTGCACAGCAACAGATCCACATGATCCAGAGCAAGTTCATGGAATTGACGCAACATCTTCAACCTTTGCAGGATAAGGCATGTCAACTATTTTTAGAGATTGAGAACCAAGGGACAGAGCTACAACAGGTCGTGATTACAACAGAGCAGCGCCTAGAAGGAAAAGTCAATAACGCACTCATCTAGGAGTTCACCGAGTAGGAGGAAATCACAAAGCAGTAGGTCGAAGCAACTCGAGCCAAGATCGAGGCGTTCGAAGCTGAACTATTCAGACCTGAGTGACTCGGGATGAGTCACAAGTGAGTGTTGGGGGCCTATTGGCCCTTGACCAAGTTTGAGGAATACTTGGTCATAATTGACCGTTTTCAGTACTTTGACATCCAGTCAGAGAAGGAGCACACGGCGAAGAGGAGATCATGGGATCTCCACCCCTTTTTTGGGATTTTTCGGCTTTTTGGGAATATTGTAATGGGAAAGGGATATCAGCCCTTATTTAGGCCTTTTGTATGTATAAATAGAAGGGTAGGAGATTCATATGAAAAGGGGGGGTGTATGATGTAAAGTGAATGGCTTAGTGCATAAAGTAGATCTATGTGATCAGATGTCTGCGTGACTGTAAGAGCTCTGTGCCTACTGTAAGTATTGTAAGTGTTGAGTGCACGGGTCAGGGGAGGACTTAGTGCTTGGATCTACCCGAGGAAAGAGGATCTAGTGAGCTATGCAGATCTCTTGTCCTAGGCAGGGTAGGATATTGAAGGCTTTGTGCTATAACTTGGTTTACCGAAGATAATAACAGAAGAAGACTTTGTGGACGTAGCCTCAGGGTGGGGGTGAACCACGGTAACTCTGTGTATTATGCTAATGTGTTTGTCTCTCTCTTGCTAAGTGCTTTGATATGTTTAGATAGATCTATTGATGCTTTGTGCTTGTGAGATATGAATGCATGCTATATATGATACATAAGATGTTAAGTGCTTAATCTATTAAGTATAATCTGTTTATCATTGCTAAGTGCTAGATCTGAATAATTACTGCAGTGCTCTATGCTTTCTGTGAAGTGTATTAATGAATGTATGTTAAGGAATAACTGATGCTAAGTGCGTTGTAAGCAAGATAATTATAGATCTGTGTCCCAGCTAAGGTTGCAGACACCCAAGTCTTGCAACCACCCCTGCCTCTACCTCGGGTGAGACTTTATCTGCTTCGCAGGTGTTGTCGATAGGGCCTGTAGTTAGGGCTTTGTTGGTGTGCTTTTGAGCATTGAACCCTGGGTCTACCCCTGTGCCAACAACACTTGTCATCTCAAGCACAATTTAATAATTTTTAATAATTATATTAGAGATTATTCACCCAAAACACATGTCACTTTGTCCTCAAGTTGCACATGTTTTATTTCTTTTTAATTAAATAAAAAATGATTTTCTCCTCACCTCCTCAACTAGCTCCTAGATTTTCTCCTAGTTGTCCCTTAGTTCCCAAATTTCTCCTGTATTATGTCTCCTAACTAATTTATAGTTGTAGTTTTATTAGGAATATTCTCTTAGTTAGGATTTAGAGTCTAGTTTAACTTAGGACTCTAACTCTAAGTGGACACCACACTTCCTCATGAAATAATTTCTTTTAATTAAAAATTATTTTTATTAATTTCTTGCACACATTGTGCATATGTTTTAAATCTTATTCTCCCTTTTCTAGATTTTATTTAATCTTATATTCCTTAGGCCCATTTCTACAAAATTTATTTTGGCATAACAAATAGAATTAGATTTTATTATGTTTCTAGTTTATAAATTAATATAATTTATATATCCTTTGCTATTTGTTCTAAGTATTTGTTTTATTTTCTAAGGTCTTCTAAATTTTTAGTAAATCAATATCTTTTATTTATGTGATGTTCCCTTCAAGACGCACAGACGTGCTCCAAGGGTATCACTCTCCATTCTTCTAGTTGTTCTCTTGAATTATTTTGGAATTTGTCTGACGCTTGGAGTCAATACTCCACTTGTCATCCTTGTGTGAAAATAAGGGATTACTGAAGAATAAGGAATTCGCCTTATTGCACGTCCCTCATAATTTCTTGTGAGCAACTGTCTCAGTATGCCCTCATGACATCGTGAACCTCTCAGGAACAAGGTAGTCATTAACCTTATGTTTAGGACACGATGGGAGTGCTATTAGGTTGTGATAGGGACGCTGCCACACCTATCTCTAATCTATCTGATATCTGTGTATGACCCCTTTACTCCAAATGTGAGTCGGATTAGAAAGCGTGACCATGCCTGCATCCACTAAAAAAAATAATATTAATAAATCTTATACATGAAATCCATAACTAAAATCATCATCATAACACATACGTAATAAAATCAAGTACTGATAATCAAAGTCAATAGTCCACTCCCTGACTCAATCCAGAGTCCAAGGAATTTTTTCGATGCCATCAAAATCCTCTTTATGTCGTTCTTCCTGCACACTCAGGAAACCTCGTCATAATACATGTCAATTCTATTCATCAATATTAATAACATATCAAATTCAATACTTAATTATAGCATAAATTTTAACTCATAAACCAAATCAGATGATCATAAAGTACCATGTTTAGCCGGATCAGTTGCACTCAAGTGTCCTCAAAGAATAATCTATGTTATGAAAATGTGGTCAGTGAAAATTGGATGTTACACTCTGAGTACTAATTCTTGGGAACTATCTCCAATGTATGTATGAACCTATGCGTTCATTCCTACTTTGGCACTTGCTTCCAAATTTTCATACATCGCGCCACATGGTATTTAGGATCGCTCATGCCTATATACTTGGGAATATTATCCTCTGTTCTAAACTTGATTTGCATCATCCTTTTGCAATGTTGCCAATCTTCTATCCCTTCCTTGTGGGTTTCCCACCATATTTCTAAGGTCGCGTTCAATGTGACATATAACACTAACAACCTTTTTTGTTTAGATATCTACAACTCAAATATGTTAACAAAATAACTTACTTCAATTAATCCGTCAAATTTTTGAATATTGTGTGCCTATGTTCCGATCCAACACAAAGAGTGAGTAATGCACGCACACCTTCTGGGCAGTACTTCATGCAATCGGTGCTTCTAGTGTTCAAGTCCTTCCTCCAAGTCTGATGCACAGTAGATTATGCTTCTCCAACTAAGAACACCATCTTCAGTGGGATTGACATAGTCATCCATCCGCGCAGTCATATTATATAAGTTATCAATTTCCTTTCTTGTGGGCTCCACATATCTTCTTACCTCCATAGGGTCTAATGGAATAGTGAATTTCAAGCCTCCTCCCTAAAAAATCATCTCCCTTTTCTTTAGGTTGATAATCGCCTGATTGTGGAAGGCCCAATATAGTCCAAGAAAAGTAGTGTACGATTCACTGTTATCCACAATCTTGATAACTTCAAAGTCAACTACACTGCACACTCCATCTATGTTCATAGGTAATCCTACCAATAATTACCGATCAATATTATCTTATTCTAGTTATCCAAACTCAAATGAACAATCAACCACACTAGCTTCGATTTCCCCATTATTTCCCACATTTTTCTTGGAAGAAATATGACGTCTGATCCTAAGTCCAGGATGAAATTATCCATGTCATATTCTCCTATCTGCGCACTTAATTTGAACTCTCTGTTTGTCCTCTTCTTGCGCATGACTTGGTTCACTTCTTTCTGCATCGTAGGTACTTCTCTGTTGTTTGTAACCCAATCAATCATCCTGTGTAGTGTATTCAATGTTGTCTCATCCTACATCATTTCTAAATATCATTTTATAAATTCCTTCAAATTATTTAACTTCTCAACTGTTATGTCTATAATAGTGAGATCATACATTGACGACATATCATATATGGGTGGTGTATTTGACGTTGAAGCTATCTAGTCTAGTCCTAATATTTCTTTCCTTGCTTGCTGATAAGTCTCATTTTCCTCCTTTGGTTTGAATGTTGGCATGGGCTCAACTACTTTTCTTATCCATTGTTCTACTGACTTTCCTTTCTTTGTTACATCTAGTCTGGTTCTCGTACCACTATGTGTTACACCTGCTACTTTTGGTTCATCGTTGCACTATTCAACGACTATTATCTGCAAGCTTTGGTTCTAGTTCTAATGTTTTGTATGATGTTGGTTCTGATTCCCTCTCATCTGCCACTTTTCTAGAAATTGAGGACATTATTCTATCTCATGATCCAAGGCCCTACAATACATACATGTCATTCAAGGATTTGGGAAATCTCTTTCTAAATGTCCAGGTTGATTTCAATTGTAACAAATTATATGTCTTCTTCCTCCTCGACCAAATCCTCCACATCCTCGACCTCTGTCGAAACCTCCATGTCCACCCCGATTAAATCCCCTTCGAGGGTTATACTATGGAATTCCTCCTTCTGCTGTGAAATTTTCCTCCTGAATTTTGTACACATATGAAGTGCACTCTCTCATCAAGTTGAATGCATGACAACATTTCTCATCATTTCCTACCAATTTGTAAAAGTTACAGAATAAATTTATCGAGGTGCTCTAATATTTTTGTAGTAGGGGACAAGTAATCAGATGATGCTCCCATGTCTTACATATCTCGCAATACCCTACTCCTCCTGCCAATGGTTTTGGTGCTCTTGTGGCCATATACTGCGTGAAGGATGGACACTCTTCCCTTTGGTGGCCTTCTGTCTTACATTTTATACACCAAAGATGTTCACGCTTCTCCTTTTCCTTTGTTATCTTTGATAATTGAATTCTTAGTGCAACCAGCTGTTACTGTACTTGCACCATATTCTATAGGAGGTGCTTCTAATTTCATCATGATTTCCAATGCTTTTGGATACAAAATGATCTTTTGTTGTGTTAATGGACAACGAATGTGGGGTAATAGGCCTGCTATAAAACATTCTCGATGTTGTTCGTCTATGATATGAAAGGTTAATGTACCCTTTACATCCTTAAATCTCTGGTCATAGTCCCATACTATATCGTTCTGTACTTTATTGATTTCCTTTAACTTTGTAATATATTGAGATTCAAAGTTCGACTTCCTGAATTTCTTTAGCAATGCTTGTTTGATTTCTACCAAATTTCTTGACTGTCTGGTTGGTGTAGTTGTATGAAACTTCATATTCTTGACTGTCTATTTTGCGTAGTTATCTGAAACGTCATACACCACAACAATTCTCTTCCTATGAATGTTTTGGTCAATTGCACAATTTTCCTCACCTCGTCATGGACATTCTTCGCAATCCATACTGTGTCGCACACAAATACATGTTTTTGAGGGTCCTCTGACTCTATTCCCTAAAATTCAGGAATTCTCAATGTATGTTTTACCCCTGCCATTATATTTGGCACTGTACTTACCCCTAGTGATGATGTATGGCTCTGGTTTTCTTTGTTTTTTCCATTGTTCTGACTTCCTCCACTTATTACAATTGATTTTGAACAAGCCTCAGTTCCTTCTTCAATTATTAATGACACACATGGGGTCATGGTTTTGATGCAAATTACGATCTGAGATGGAATTCCTTCGTCTAGGTAGTATTGAGGGTCCATTTTTTTCCTCTTCTTATTTCCACGCAATGTAATTTGAAGTTCTACGTAGGGGTCAATTTCCTCAAATTCTTAGTGATGCTCTCCTTCTCCAGCCATAATCTCCTTCTTATTGTTTCTAAACCTTTTCCCACATCACAATACTATAATCTCTCTTTCTAATTCAATGTCTTGTCTCAACATCCTCAACCCATCCTCTTCTTACTCATCCTTCCCACTCTCAGATTATCCTCCGGTCATCCCCCAGTTCCCCTATGTGCGCATAGGTGTTTAGCTATAAGACTCCATATTCCTGACCTTCTTCTCACACAATAAAATCTTTTTCCAAGTATATAATTCAATCAAATATGTTCTGAATGGACCCTTGAAGAAGTCTCTCTCTACGATGCCATAGGATTGGGTACAAACTACTACAAATTATGTAATATAACCCCTCATTATACTATTCAACTAGAAATATACTGAGTGAGAGACTTTATTACTTACCTTATTGAGTCTCCTTATTAGTTTAGGAGTCCCGTTTCTCATGGCTTCATATCTGTATCTCCCAATATTCTCTACTATCCTTCCTAACCATTCAATCGGGATAATCATAAATTCACCAAAGAAAATTCCATGTATGCCTATGAAAACATACCTATGTAACCACTATTCATCGTTTATCCTTGGGTTTCTATTTTGTTCTCTGGAAAAGTATCTCTACTTCCTTTCCAACCATTCTTCAATTTCATCTCTATTTGTCCTCCAAAACATTCCCCTCAATTACAGTTCCCGGTCCCGACAATGGAACCATTTTTTGGTGCGCAAGGGGCAGACCCGTGGTTAAGCATTCAATTACCAACAAAACCCTTAGACAATGGCCCTTTCGGAATCACTTGTAGAGTAAGTGAAGTATCACTTGAGACATCTAGAGGGGCTGCAAGAACCAAGGTTCTGCAATGGTGAGGGGAAGTGAGGCATCATTTGGGTCCCTTACTCATGTGCGTAGTTCTCATATATAACAGTTACTTTGTTATGAAACATAATCTATGTGCCACATTAAAAAATTATATGTGATCCATACATTCAACATAAATGAGAAAACAATATATATTGCAAACAAACCATAGCACATAGATTTACATGGTTCACCCACCTTGGGCTGCGTCTACAATAATTGCCTTCTTATATTATTCATTAAGAACTTCATTACAACTACACACAGTGCTACAAGATATGCAACAGTAATATCATCCCAACCTTGCCTAGGTGTTTTGATGCAATGTGAGTTCACTCCTTAGTCATACTATAGATCTCTTCCTTCACTCGACTCCCTTACCAAAAAGCATTCACAACTTACATCCGCTATCAATTTGTCTCCCTTTCGCTCTCTCTCTCTCTCCCCCAGAGAACCCTTTTACATATTTATACATAACAATAGGGATAATCCCATTAAAAAAGTTGAAAAAGTGTCCCCCAATACCCATTACAAGAGTGGACGAAGTGTCCCCAAAAACCCCTTACAAAAGTGGACAAAGTGTCCCCAAACCCCACGGTTTATAACCATTTTCCACCTTGTGTATGTTGCTCCATCACACATCCTTTTGTCATGCTATTTGGCTCCTTGAAGTTTTCTTCCTTTGCGTTCTCTAGTCCATCTTATAAATGTATTTTATCCTTTGATCTCCTTTTGGTGCAGATCCTAAAATGTATCCAAAATGCCTTTCCAACACATATGCCAAAACATACTTTTCTCCCAAAGTATTCATATATTCAAGTACACATAAACCAATTCAAAGTCAAATTTACTAAGGGTAAGAGCAAGTTACCTAAAAGTTTTAAAGTATTTGATACCAAAAGTTAGAAATAACCTCAACAATTCTTCAAGTACCCTATCCCAAGAGCTAAACATAACTTCTACAACTCTTCAAGTGCATGATACCCAGGTTGCCATGTATTTATATGCCCTTGAAGTACTACCTATTGATATGTACCAAGGATTCCATATTCGTGCGTTCCCTTCAAGTATCATTTTTCAGTGATGGGGGGTGGTGCCATGGTTGGGAATTAAATCACCCAACTCATTCACCACT
>JASDQU010308781.1:25505-46803 GCA_032191745.1 Picea mariana
AGACGAGAATGAGAATGGATAGTTTTTAATACAATGGTATATTATTCAATAAATTTGACCATAATTAATATATTTAATATCTTTGGTGGAGTTGTTGGTGAGATCTTCACACAATTTGAGTTTGAGGCTTCTAGAGGTGATCGAGGACAAGATGTTCGATTGCAACTACCACACTGGTTTGAAGATAGGGTATTAATTCAATCATGACTCCCATTTCTCCTTCATATGACAACAAAGATACCACAAGGTCCTTCTTACCTCATCTTGCATGTCCATCCTTTCATTTCGGTGTTCCCATACACCAATTTCTTATGTATGCTACTTATATCCTCTTCTTTGAGGTATAAGTATTATGACCTTATGTACTTCTTACTGTAAGCACTCTTCTGCATTACTTTTGAAGATCCAACTTAGTTACTTACACACATTAATATTAAATTATTATTTATACATTTTGTTAGTTTTATCTAAATAACTTTATAGTGATAATCAAATGTACTTCACTCGTAAGGACCATTGCAGTAACATATAAGTATTCATATATTATTATCTTCATGTCAATGAGAGTGTCCATCTTACATATGATTCGGATTTATGAACAGAATGAAATGAACACGTATTTATGACATTAACATAGATATACAGAGAACAATAACATAAATACAGTGAAACTTAACTTCTATTCAATAAAGAAATCTGTTGAAACTGTAAAATGCATAATGAAACAATCTTTCTAGAATGGTAGTTAATCTCTGAGAAGAGATATGGCGGCTATGCGCATCCCCTTGAGCACATTAAAATGAGGCCTCCGAGCCTTTTTAGCTTCAACAAGTAATCAAAAAACCTTAGACATCCAAAAACCTAACCCTAGGAGATGAAGCATTAAAATTCATGTGGGCCCCAATGGGGTAAGTTTGTACATCAACTTCCCGGGGTCGTAACTTTTGCATACGATCTATGTTTTAGGTGCATGATATCCCATTCGAAAGGTCTATCCGAGGACTATGAATTTTGCCATAACAATTTGCCTTCTCTATACTGTGACTATGGTGAGCCCAAAAAACGTTGTTTAGGGCCTCAAAATGGCCCCAGAAGTTTAGGACTTGAAAAGATAGAAACAAATTTCCAATATGACAATTGTATGTGAGCCAAGTGGAAGAGGTGGGTGGCCACCAATATCCACCTGGATCAATCCTCCCCCCTTGTTGACCAAAATTAGTCACCTATATTTTCCCACTCTTAAATTAATAAAAAAAAATGATATTAGAAGATGAAAAATTTTGAACTATTATAAGTTCAATGTGTATCCCTCGGTCTCAGCTTCGCCACACATTTTTTGGATTGAAAATCTGAGTTCGTATGCTCAAGATATCTAAGTTTAAATTTTAATTGAAAAAGGGTGCATTTTTCATATAGAATAAGGTTAATTGTTCATAAATATATTCAAATTTTTTCGGACCCAAGACCCATGATATTCTTATTAAATATTGAATTAAAAACCCATAAAAATATTCTATACACGGGCATCCACCATACTCTTCGCTTCTACCCATCTCCTTATATCTCCATTGTTTCTCCTTCTTTACCCCCTTACCTTCCCCTCACCCATACTTAGATTATTTTTAGTTCCCGAACTCATGGACTCCCTTACCCCCTCACTCCCTCACCCCGTGAGTCTGCGACCTACATTTTCAAACCCCCTCACTTCCGCTCCCCTCAAATTACCCCCTCACTTAAACTCTCATCCCACATCCCCTCACCCACTCCACTCCCTTTACTCACCCCCTAACTCTATACTTATACTTAGCTTAATTTTAATTTTGAACTTTCCAGAACTCACCCTCACCCATACCCCCTCACTCCACAAGTCCGCTGCCTACAAAATACCCCCTATATCACCCCCCTCACCTCTGCTCCCCTCATTTCTCCCCTTTCCTAATTCCCCACTCCATATCCTCTCTCACGAATCCCTCCCATACTTAAACATTATCCTAAACTCTCCTTATTTAAAATTTATAACCCTCACCTCTGCTCCCCTCATTTATCCCCTTCCCTAACTCCCCACTCCCTCTCCTCTCTCACGAATCCCTCCCATACTTAAATATTATCCTAAACTCTCCTTATTTAAAATTTATAACCAATAATATTCCCTAACTCCCCACTCCCTCTCCTCTCTCACGAATCCCTCCCATACTTAAAAATTATCCTAAACTCTCCTTACTTAAAATTTATAACCAATAATATTGTTACACTTGGCCTCCAATAAGATCATGACACTTCACAACATGGAATGGTGCCACATGGATATCAAAGAATGGTGACACATGGCGATCAAGGAATGATGCCACATGGCAGTTAATGAATGATGACACATGGCATACAGATCATCCAACTCCAACTGGGTTTTGACACATGAAAATGCCTGGCATGACTTATCATGGTGAGTGGGTCCTCACCTCTCTCAAGAATCCCTCCCATACTTAGACGTTATCCTAAACTCTCCTTATTTAAAATTTATAACCAATAATATTGTTACTTTGACACATGGAAATGATCGGCATAACTCATCATGGTGAGTGGGTCCTCTCCTCTCTCACGAATCCCTCCCATACTTAAACTTTAACCTAAACTCAAAATTTATAACCAATAATATTGTTACACTTGGCCTCCAATAAGATCATGACACATGGTGATCAAAAGAATGGTGTCAAATGGTGATCAAAGAATGGTGACACATGGTGATAAAGGAATGGTGACACATGGCAGTTAATGGATGATGACACATGGCATACAAGAATCCAACTGGGTTTTGACACATGGAAATGACTGGAATGACTCATTATGGTGATTTGGTGTGAGGTGGACGGTGATGGGGCTCTAAAATTATTATTTTATTCATCAACATTCTAAGTGTCGAACTCGATGGTCTCTATACTCTCCTCTTCTTCCACGTAAGAGACATGAATAAATTTTGTATATATGTATTCAAAACTTAAAATTTCCCATGCATGTAGAATGGGATTCACACTAAAAGTAGAATTTTGAGCTAATGGAGGGTGAATCCAATACCAAGGGCCCTAATTTGCCCAAGACATCTGATCGACGTTGGCTAAGTCACGAACTTCTAAAGGCCATATCTTGATCTCTGGGTGTCAGAATCATGCAAAATTTATATTGTTGGAAAGGTATTTCGATGTAGAAGATGGTGGTATATGTTATAAGGGATGAAAGTGTCTATAGTTTTTTCAAAAATTAAAATATCAGTCAGCTTCATTTTTAATGGGCCTACGTGACAACTCAACTTCACGAGCTCATATCTTGAGATCTGGGGGACGGATTTCAGAAAAATTTTCATCGTTAGAAATATAATATGATGAAGATCACATATGAAGTGGTTTCCATTGCTAAAAGTTTTACTATCACTTCCAAAAAATTAAAACACAGACCCCCTCTTTAAAAGGGAAATTAATTGAATTTTGAAAAATAAAAGTTTATTTAAAAACTTTTATTAAAAAAAGGAAAGGGACACATTTTAAATATGCATATATTAATGATGTAATTTCATTAATGAGGACTTAATGACGATTTAATTAAAAAGAATACTTCAAGAAAATAATTGTACGGGAAATCCAAGAGTGGAAAAACCCTAACTACTCAAGTAGTTGGAAAATCTCATTTTAAAAAGAGAAGAAGGACTTCATCAAAGGTTCCAAAATCATAATTATCAAAGGGGTAGGGAAACATATCAAAGGAATAAGAAGGTATAGCCATGAATATACAACCAAGATTATGATCAAAGAAAAGAGATCTCCATCTTCTCCACTCTTTCTCTTCTTCTACACCATTCCACATAGTTTTATGCTTGAATCTCTGAGTTGGGCATAAGGTTAAGTTCTTGAGTGTTCTTCTTGTATTCTTCAAAAATATTTTTCTTGTATGATCATGGAGTATTTACAATCATATACATGATTGTCAAATCTTTTGTAATGAAAAACATTTTTCATGAATAAACTCCACAAAGAATTTCTTCGGGTTTGATTTTGACTATATCTTGTAACTTTGAGCCTTAAGTATGAGGTAATTGAGATTGAACTATCAAATTCTCTTTTGATATTGATAGTAGTACTCTTTTAAAATTATTTGAGATGATAAAATTATTCTCTCCTATTTTGTGTGAAGAAGACATGTATGCATTTATATATGATTAAGAATATTGTGTATGTGATGTTGATCACAAAGAAATTCTGATGTTGAAGCCCTCCTTCAATCTTTTCTTATTGTAAAGAGACTTCTTGTTGCACATAAAGATTATATCATGTTACTGAAGACCATTTCATTTAAAAAATTCAAGCAATAAATATCTAGGGTTTATTGCCTTAGCATTCTCCTAATCCAATATATCATAGATATATCTTTCATCCAAAGAGGAGTACCACCTATTTAAAAATGTTGGGGGATTCATATCCTCGTAAGGTTTTCATTTTGATCCCGATGGATTCAAACATCAACACCCCCTTAGGAAGAAATGGTCTCCATTGTGTTGATTTCCCCCATTAGATGAAGAAATTCCTACTAAATTTTGTCCTGGGTGAGCCACTTGCCTTGGTGTAGAAGATGCCTTGCTTTGACAACACGATAAAGTTGAAGCTTGTGTTGGAGAGTACCCTTGACCTGTGTGTCCACGATATGATCAGTCGATGCCTATTCCATGCAGTCAGGGTTGAACTATGTTGGTGTCAACTATTATGTTATCTCTGAGGTGTCCAATAATGGTGGAAAGTATGGTCGAAGGAGGTCCACATTAAACACTGGGTGCAAGCCAACGAAGGGGGGAATGTTGAGCTCAAAATCATTGTCACCCACATCCTTGGTGATGGTTTAAGGTCCATAGCATAGTGGACGAAGCTTCCGATGGGGTCTTGTAAGGTGTTGTTTCTACAATTGCAACCAAACTTTATTTCCCACCTAAAACATGTGTGGCACCCAATGTTGATCATGACGTTGCTGGTACTTTCCATTGGACTTCTGCAAAATATCATGAACCTGTTGGCGGATGTGTTGGATTTGTTCAATGAATTGGGTGGCTTTGTCCGTTTCGGTTTGAGCATGGGACGATTCTACCTGTGTGGATGCAAGGGGTAGTGCAACATCCATGGGACCCAATGGTTGAAATCCCAACCCCACCTAAAAGGGGTTGTGGACAGTTGAAATATGTATGGCTCTATTGTAACTGTGTTGAACATAGGGACGACTCTCATCCCATGTGTGCAGACGCTTGGAATTGTACATGAGAAATATATGCATGATCGTCTTGTTGACGACCTCAATTTGGCCATCTATTTGGGGGTGGAAGGTCGTGGATTTGGTGAGATTGGTGTCCATTCGTGACCAGAGGATCAACCAAAATGCGTTGAGGAACTGGTTGTCCCGATCTGAGACGATGGTTTGTGGCATCCCAAAATGTACCCACACTCATTCGAAGAAGAGATTGGTAGTGGCCTCCATTGTGATTCTCTTATTGCAGGTGGCCAAAATCGTCATCTTGGAAAATAAATCAATAACCACAAAAGCACAGTCATTTCCCTGCTTGGTTGAAGGAAGGCCCGACATGTAGTCCATCAAGATGGATTCCCAGGGCCTGTCGGGAGTAGGAAGAGGGGTGTACATGATTTTTTTCTTAATGGTCATGCCTTGTTTCTTAATGGTTGGTTTGGAAATGACATAGGTCATGTAGGACCTAATATACTTGTTGACATATTATCGAAGTTTCGGCCAATAGAAATTTTGTTGCAACACCGCCACTCTCTTTTATATGCCAAAGTGTCCTGCCACCCGACTATAGTGGGCTTCCCAAATCAATTTCACTCTCTCACTTGATGGGATGCATAGATGGCCTAGATGGCACACAAACTTGTCCTGAAGATGGAAATCGGTGATAGTTGTGTTTGTGGCCAGTATATGGTAGGTAGTGACAAAGTCAAGATATCTCTCATAGAGTTGGGGCCATATGAAGGTCTCATGTCCGCAGGAGTGTAGCACTGTGGTTAGTGATACAACTGGAGGTCGAATAAGGAAGTCAGGGATGTGGCTAGTGCTCCTTGTCTTATACTTGATGTTGAGATGGAATTGATGCAAGTATGTGGACCACTTCTGATGGCGGTCATTCTGCAATTTGCCTTGTGTCTACATGAATTGCAAAGGCTTATGATCAATGTGGATGACTGTCTCCTTCCCAAGAATGTAATACCTCCACTAGCGGTAGGCTTGTACAATAGAGTACATTTCTTTGTCAAAAGCGGGGTACTTACGGATGGTATCAGATAGTGTCTCACTATGATAGGCCATGGGATGTCCATGCTGAGTGAGAATTGTGCCCACAACATAGTCTGAAGCATCTTTCTCAATCTCAAAAGGTTGTTGCAAGTCGGGTATTGAGAGAACTGGGGTGGAGAACAAGAACTGATTCAAATCATCAAACGCTTTTTGTTGCAACTGGCCCCACACAAAATTTTCATTTCCACTACCCCTGGTCACTTGGATAAGTTCCCATGCAATGTGGGAGAATCCCAACACGAACCTACGATAAAAATTGGCAAGGCCTAAGAAGCTCTGAATCTCAGTGAGTGTGGTCATGGCTGGCTAGTCATGAATGACCTGGATCTTGGCTGGATCGACATACACCCCATGCTCATCAACAATGTGTCCTAGGTACTGGACCCTATTCATGCCGAAGGAGCATGTTGAAAAATTTTCATATAGCTTATGTTGCCGCAAAGTGTGCATAACCTACTGAACATATTGCAAGTGTTCCACCCAACTCTTGCTGAAGATGAGGATTTCATCCAAATACACCACCACAAAATAATTGGTGAAAGGCAACAGGATATTGTTCATCATCCTCATGAAAATTGTTGGGGCATTTGTCAAGCCAAAGGGCATGAACAACCATTCAAAAATACCTTCTCTGGACTTGAAGGCAGTCTTCTATACATTGGTTTACTCTATTGGGACCTAGTGATAGTCGAACTTCATATCAATCTTATTGAAGTATTTGTCCCCCTTGAGTTGGTCAAGGAGATCATCAATTTGGAGAATTGGATACTGGTTCCTGACTATCATTTTATTTAGGGCTTGGTAATCAATGCATAGTCACCAGGTCTTGTCTTTCTTCTGCACAAGCACAATTAGGCTTCCACAAGGTGATGAGCTTGGTCAGATGTGCCCCTTTTCAAGAAGCTCTTGGATTTGGTGCTTGATTTTCTCATTTTATGACAAATTGCAGGGATAGACTGGCCTATTCAATAGAGGTGTGTCGGGGGTCAGATCGATTTAGTGCTTGACCTGACAGTGCAGAGGTACCCCAGTGGGTGAGGAGAAGATGTCTTTGTATTGTTCCATGACCTTATCCACTTGCTTATGTTGTGTGGAGAGACCTGTTGCGGAGGCCATGGATGTGGTTGCAACCTTCCGCTCACTTTGAGAATGAATCATGAAGAAGACAAACTTCTCAATCTCAGAGATGACATTCCTGCATTGCTTGGCAGAGATCAAGGAAATGGCAGTAGGTGGGACTACCTCGGGTATCCTATACAATTTCATGTCCATAGTAATAATAACACTATGAGGCCTAGAATCATATACAACATCATGTTTCCCTAAATAAGGTTGGCCCAAAAGAACATCACAAACTTCAAAGGGGGAAACATCACACAATACCTCATCTTTGAAGGGCTTGATGTCGTAGGGCAGGCGACCCTGTTGGCTGACGCATAGATCACTCCCTTGGCGAAGCCATCCGATGGTGTATGGTTATGAGTGTGGTGTTGTCGACAGAGCCAACTGCTTGATTAACTCTGCTGAAATGAGGTTCTTCTAGCTACCACTATCAACGATTAAGTGCAGTGGAGTACCCTTCACCCACATCTATGAATCAAATAGGCACTCACCTTCTGGTTCATCAGGTTCACCAGGCTATACCTTGGTGGTAGAAGCAGTGGCACTGGGTTCTGCGTCAATGATTCATATCCCTTTTTTTGGTTATGACTTAGATTCAGAGCCCACATCCGATTCAGAGGATTTCACCTCGACCCCCAATGACTTCTTTGAGAAAATTTCAACGGTGTTGTGCTAGGGGCTCTTATGGAACTCGCACCACTTCTTAGTGTCTTTCTTTGTCTTCCCATTTTCCTTCTTTGTTTGTGTCTTAGACTGGTTGTCCTGAGGTTGTCCATCCTTGCTCTTCCCTTTATTTTTCATGTTGGGGACACCTTTTCCCTACTTCTATTGTCAGGAGTTCCCAGACCCAAACTGTCGCATATGTTTTTTAAGCTTCTGCTCGATTTTGATAGCATTTAGATAGGCCACGTCCAAGGATGAGATGTCTAGAAATTCCATTTCTTTATGGATGTATATATGCCGAACGCCATGGTACATGATCACCAGATGTCACTCAAAGTCTTTGATACCCATCTTGGTGCGCAAGGTACGAAAGACATTGGTGAATTCTGGCACTATTTGGTCCCTTTCCTACTGCAGTGTGCTCCATTTTGTATGTAAGTCACCATAACTTTCAAGAGGGTAGTATTGCTCCTTAATGGAATCTCTGAAAGAACCCCAAGTGGGTGAAACTACAAATAATGTAGATTCCTTTGTTTCCTTTTGCTGACAAAAATTATCCCACCAATCTCTAACATGGGGGACGGCCTTAAGGAGAAAAAATATAATATTTTCTCTATCGAAAAAGTATGGACATAAAAATACCCTTCTATAAGGTTTAACCATTTGTCTACAAAATCCACATCTATTTGACCTTCAAATATTGGAATATCAAAATTGATTTGTACCTTGAAGGGGGAAGTGCCTATGCTCAAGGAAGATGTGTCACATGTTGGCAGTTGTTGAAGTATTTATGTAAAATTATCCATCATCTCGTTCCTCTATTGCACGAGGGATTCCTCGAAAAAAAATAATAATGGATCTCATGCCCCATTGTCTCTCTTTTCTTCCCCCATGGGCATGGTCGGGTTCATCGAGGTTGATCTTGCAAAGGATCAACTAGTCCAAGTCCCAACTGCTTATACCCTGACCTCGTTGGGGACATGCACAGAGAAACAAATTAAGAGCATACCTCTCTAATACCACTGATCCAGATTATGAGCGGAACGAAATGAAACACATACATATAAAATTAACATAGATATACAAAGAACAATAACAGAGATACATTGAAACTTAACTTCTATTCAATAAAGAAATATGTTGAAACTGTAAAATACAGAATGAAACAATCTTGCTCGAATGGTGGATGTGGTGGCTACACGCATTTTCCTAAGCACATTACAATGAGGCCTCCATGCCTTTTTAGAATCAACAAGTAATCATAAAACCATATACATCAAAAAACCTAACCCTAGGAAATGAAGCGCCAAAATTCATGTGGGCCCCAAAGGGGTAAGTTGTTACATCAACTTCCCGAGGTTGTAACTTTTGTATATGATCTTCGTTTTAGGCACACGATAACCCATTGGAAAGGTCTATCCGAGGACTACACATATTTTTGTCACACTTTAAATCCAAAAATAGTGTGACTATAGTGAGCCTAAAAAACATTTTTTAGGGCCTCAAAATGGCCCTGGAAGTTTAGGACCCGAAAAAATAGAAAAAAAAAAATGCCAAGATGACAGCTGTATGTGAGCTAGTTGGAAGAGGTGGGTGGCCACCGATATCCACCTAGATCAACATAATATTTGATTTTTCTACCATGGTAGTGCCCCATTGTATCTTTTCATTTTACCCCAAAAATTCAACTAGCACAAACCATTGAGCACAAGAAGACACCATTGATGGTATCAAAACTAACCAATAGTTAACAAGCCACAAGAAAAAATTCCAAGAGACCAATGTAAAGATTTGAATCCTACAAACACGACAAAACCAAATGATAAAATCATGAAACCAAAAGAGGAAAAAAAATACTAACTCTAAAGAGAGCCTCCAATTCCTATCCATGGCCAATCTATACACAACTCCCTAAATGGTTCTTCCAACACCAATGCTTCATAATCCAAAAACATCAACAAAGAATATAACCATAAACCTTCTCACACCACCTTCGAATTTAACGACACACAAGGTACTACCCATCCATGATGCAATTTTTCTTAATCCCACACATTGTCAAGTTAAAACAACAACAAAGAATATAAGCATGAACCCTTCTCACACCACCTTCGAATTTAACCGCACATAAGGTACTACCCATCCATCATTTTCTCAATCCCACACATTGTCAATTTGAAGTAGAGTAATGAAGGTAGTCTACAAAATAACTACCCTCGTCGTTAACAAATTGAAGTGTACCACTTTTGAACCATTTAAATCTCCATACAATACAACACATTGATTAAAACTAAGGTAGGGAAATTTGAATGAAATACACCATTTAATTTCATGTAATGCTAACTTGAAAATTGGATTCATCATTTATTTAGATTATTACTAATGTAAAATATAGTATCATGTACATGTATGAAGAGGAAAACATGGCAAATCCTTTTATGACCATAAAGCATGTACAATTGGATAGTGACTTTTTACAAGACCATAAAGCATGTAGCATGCCCTCACCACTGGAATCCAATCAAAACACCAATCGTCGATATATATATATATATATATATATATATATATATATATATCGACGATTGAAGACTCCTCCTACTATGGCCAATTTTCCATTAAAAGCGTTGCCAAACACATAATGTTTGGGTATGGTGTAATACACTTGTTGTTTTAGGGTTTTGACAAAATAAAAAAGGTGTTTTTCAACATAGTAAATACACTTTCATATAAAAACATTTAGTGCGTATAAAACCTTTGGGAAGAATGGTTGTTGTAAAGTCATACAAAAGAGTTTCCATGGCATTAATCATCATCAAAAGAAACCAACTTCCAAAACCCTTCACTGACCCCAAATTCCAAAACTCTTCATGGCTAGTAGAAGATATATAATAATTACTTAATAACTACTATTAAGTGGCATCTAAATAATTTTTGTGCTATGAGGGTTTATAAGAGTTTATATGGTATTGTTTAAATTTTATTTTTTTTATAAGAATTGGGAAATATATATTAAAAAGTGTGGATAAATTTATTGCAATACAAAAATAAAATAGTTCTTTGAAGTTTGGAAATGCTAAAATAAAATTTGTGATTATACAGTTTCCACCTTTTTTAGCTACACTGCATTTATTGTATTTCACAGAATACAATCTATAGAATACTATGTTTCTATATAACGAAAAACAAAACATAACATTTGAATTTAAAAAAACTCAGCTACCCGGTTCCATTTTGATCTTTGATTGTCCTTGTTGCTCCAAAATTGAGTCTGGGTGGGGATCGTTGAGGTCCGGAATTTGGTTGAATGTGGCTGAAGTTACGTTATTGGATGCTCCATGGGTGCTTGTTGGTGTGCTTGGTTGCTGATAATTCTGTTCTAGCTTATCCGATCGACTCTACATTATCTTCAGACTGTTGCGCTGCTCTTCAATCTGACTCCTCTAAGCATAACTTTCATCTTGCAGTCTTTAAATAAGGTGCATGTGTTGAGAGAGGGTTTCAAGTTCAAAAGTTAGAGTGGAGCTAAGTGCTCCCATCTGAATTTGCGTCCTTTGGCAACCCACACATTCTTCCTCAGGGTCTAGATAAACAAAACCAACTAGAAATCCCTTGACACCCTACAAATGCATGAACTCTGGTGCACTTTGATTCCTATGGGTATTTTCCATGTTGTTAGGGGGGACAAAATGCTACAACAAATCAGGTTTCCTATGAATTGGGAAATTGTTGGGAGGAGCAGAAATCAATAGAGGTCGCGGGGTAAAGGTCTAGGTGAAGCAATGAAAAGGTGGAGAGAAAGGCAGAGGGCGAGACAAGGAGTAACGAGGGGGAGCCCAAAATCTCTGGGTGGAAATTCATTGAGAGACAATCGGGACAGAACATCCTATGCAATTCAGAGGGAATGCAGGATGAAAATGGCTTACCAAAACCACAAATAGAATTTTCCTCAGCAAGGACGAGCACTGATCAAGATTTCCCCATGTGATGATCAATGTCGAGTTCGTGTCAAAAAGATAAGTCACAAACTCTACCAGGTGTGATGTACTTTAGGCCTTCATATCCACGAGCTTGAGTTTGGACCTAACGTCATCCTGGATAAGAATCTACATGTCTGAGCTACTACACGCACGATCCATCTGCACCAGAGCCTTCATCCCTTGATTTCCCATGAGCTCGACTGAACGGATTAACTGACCACCCAAAACCATAATGAGGCCGACGTATAAACTGTTAACCCCAACTGTCCTTGGTCGAGGAGTCATCGACTTTACACTTGTCACCCGTCTGCTCCATCGTTCCCCACTTGTGTTGGTCACATGCCTACTCCACCTGTCCCCTTTTGCGTTGGAGCTCCAAGTGGCTTGATCTGGATTTATTTTCGACACGAAATGAGAGCGGAGATATAATAAAGAAATGCACAGAGATATCATAGATATTCAATAATATAACAGGAATTTATAAGAGATGAAACCATAAACACAGATATACAGTAATACACGATTTCTATTAATGAAATAAATGTACAAAGACTGTAAAAATACTGAGTGAAAGACACGCTAGAATGGTGGCAGCTTATCTCTGAGAAGAGTGTGACGGCTACTCACATTCGCAAGAAGATGATTACAATGAGGCTCTGAAGGCCTTTTTACAATAAACCAGAATGCCAAAAACCCTAGACATCCAAAAACCTAACCCTAGGAGATGAAGCGCCAAAATTCATGTGGGCCCCTGTTTGGGTAAGTTAGTGCATCAACTTCCTGGGGTCGTAACTTTTGCATACGATCTTCGTTTTAGGCATATGATAGCTCGTTGTAAAGGTATCGTCGAGGAGATTCATTTTGGGGGATTAATAATTCTTTTGGCTATCATTTAGAACCTCGATCTCTAAAAACCTTCATTTGGGCCCTCAAAATGGCCCCAAAAGTTAAAAACTGTTAAAAATAGTAAATTGCCAAAATTTCCAGAAAACTGTTTTGAGCTAGTCGAACAATGTGGGTGGACACCGATATCCACCTTGATCATGGCTCCTCTTCTAGCCTTTGCTTGCTAGCTCTTGGTCATGTGTCGCATTAGGCTAAGGGGGCTAAGACTTCAACGCCCTCCACCCCTAAGGTTCCAAGAGGTTTCCATATGGCCTCATTTGCCAATTTGTCTGCTACCGTGTTATATTCCCTTAGAATGTCAACGAATTTTGGCTTGAGGGACCTTGAGTCCACACACATTCGATCAATAATTCTCTTTAGACTCAAATGTTTTGGGTCGGTTCCCTGGAGCATCATCCTTATGAGTGTCTTGGAGTCGCCTATAACATTCAGATTGGAAATTTGGCAGGTCTTTGCTAGTTGGAGTCATTTGAGTAATGCATAAACCTCTGCTTTATTATTGGTGTCTTTCTCGATATTCCAGTAGTAATTTGAAATTATTTTTCCTCCGAGCTCGTAAAGAACCCCCTGCACCTGCCTCCCCTATATTGTTTAATTTTTTTACAAACAAAAACAACATATTAATTTAATGAAAAATATACATATTAATAAATATAATGAAAAATATGGATTATAATTAATGTTAATACTTAATGTTTATTAAAAATATTTAATGGATTGATTCATATATTTAATGTTCATATCACATTTGATATTTGTTTTTATATTTGAATAATAAATTGTCAATTTTTATATTAATTTGTATATTAGACGACGAATTTCAATATTCATTTTACATAGTTTTAATTCAACTATCAACTTGATTGGGAAAGATGGAGTTGTTATTATCAATGTTTGTTTTATCTTCTTAAATGGAGTTATAATATTTGATTCATTTCTTTAAATTCAAAGATTATATATAATAATTAAAAGTTTTACCTTCACAAAGTTTGAAGTTTAAAATGTAAAATTTATAAAATAAATGGTGAATTTAAAAAATAATATTCTTTTTCAATTTTTTTTTTTATTTTTTTATAATTACATTAATTATATAAGATTATAAAAAGTTAAGGAATTCAAAGATTAATTTAAAAAATAATATTTTTTTCAATTTATTTTTTTATTTTTTTATAATTACATTAATTATATAAGATTATAAAAAGTTAAGGAATTCAAAGATTATATATAATAATTAAAAGTTTTACCTTCACAAAGTTTGAAGTTTGAAATGTAAAATTTATAAAATAAATGGTGAATTTAAAAAATAATATTTTTTTCAATTTTTTTAATTTTTTTTATAATTATATCAATATTATAAAAAGTTGAGGAATAAGTTGTGGTATTTCTCTTAAGATTGTAGATAAACAGTTTTGTTTACTAAGGAAAAAAGGGATGAGAGTACTACCCATATTAATATGTGAAGGGAAATGTATTATTAGATATATAGTTGTAAGTCGCCTAATGCGGTAATCATGAGGAATCAATGTCTCATTTAATATAATGGTTGATTAGTTGTAAGATGAGTAATTTTACTAACTTAATCTTTATATCTCCTCATACGTGTTACTAAATAAAAAGGTTCATTATTGAGAATACTCATTAATATCATTTTCACATATTTTCCTTAAAAAATCATTAAATTGATTAAATACATCTAACATATATATTTCTTAGAATTATTTTTACCACATAAATACATCTCTATTCTATATTGTTTAGAAACATAAAAATAATTTCTACAATATAAATACATTTCTATTTTATAAATAATTTTTAAAAAAATTACAACATAAATGCATCTCTATTTTAAATTTCTCATAAAT
Organism: Picea mariana; assembly: GCA_032191745.1. Taxonomy (NCBI): domain Eukaryota; kingdom Viridiplantae; phylum Streptophyta; class Pinopsida; order Pinales; family Pinaceae; genus Picea; species Picea mariana. Next base: position 40,372 of record JASDQU010308781.1, read on the forward strand.
ATAAAAATGAAAAACAATCATCACATATTTATGGTATTCTTTAAGGCACAAGGTCAAGTCAACAACTCATGAATATATTATATATAGCTCATCAAGAATTGACTCATTACGAATGATCCATATTGGATCATTATATTATTTTCCATCTATCTCGATGCTTTCAAAGTGGAAAAAATTGGAGAAATCAACTTACAGGGTCATTTTAGTGCCAGGTCCTAGTTTGGAAAATTGGGGTCCAGAATTTTCCTAGGCCATTTTGAGGCATTAAATGGAATTCTTTTGGGGGTTTTGGAGTCTGAAACTTATGTGCACATCCTTGGCAGTGTTCTACACTCTAATACCTTTCCAACAGTGCAGATCATGCGTCAATCAGAGCTCGTATGCAAAAGTTATGCCTCTCACAAGTTGACCACCATGGTGCAAGAGGATGCCACATCAGCCCCCGTTACTCATGCATATGGGGCTATCCACCTTGGTAATTTCAAGAAGATTCTATAAGGTTCAAAAACCCTATCACAATTGAGGGTTGAGGAAGTCAAAAACCTACCCCTAGATGGCTATCAGGTTATGTTAAATACTGAGCCACTAGGAGGAGAAAGGGGTTCCATTCTTTTGCATTGTATCTTATTCCATAGCTAAGAAAAAAATCTGAGAGTGGTATTTTGTGAGAGTAACAGAAGAGGAGAGATTATGTAGCAGCCATATAAGCCAGAGGTCAAAGGAAACTCCACAGAGAGTGCCTCTTCCTTTGTACTTGCATCATTTATATACCAGATAAAAGAGAGTAGAGCAGCCTCACCTTCTGGCTAGGTTTTCTCCCGTATTGGGTTTCCCATGCCATGTCTTGTGTTTATTTGGGGATGATGTGTGTATTTGTTCATGTTCTCTATTTTTGCATTTGAACTATTTCATACATTTTGTTTTTTGTTTTTTAAGAAGAAAACCAGCAATCAAGAGTTTGAGATCTAAAGGAAAAATAACCTTAATAGTAAAGATTCCAGTTATTTATTAGATTTGTTGTGACAAACTGTTCCAGTGGAATATCCACAACAATTTACATATCGCACTTAGAGAAAAATGTCTCAAAGTGAGATTTGAACTCGAGCGGGGTGGGTACAATTTTTCCTCACAACCACTTGAACTACACCTAATTGATAATACATTTATGGTATATGATGATAAAGATTCAAACTTTAATTGTTTTATGTTTTTTAAGATTGTTAATCATTAAAATACATTCTTGTTTCTTATTATACCTACCATGGTATATTACAATGAGTTTGTCACTGACGAACTCTTAGTTTAGGGTTGGCCACATAATATGTATCACATTAACCAAAGTGTTAAGAAAACAAATCGAACTAAATCACAAATATCATTTATCTTGAATTTTATTTCCACAATGACTTGAGGCCTTATTACAAGCAAGTTCACTCTCCCCAATCTTTGTAATAAATATTTTTCTTTTATCGAGAATAAAAAATCAATCACTTGATGTTAGCACTTGTAAAAACATGCTATGTGCCAACGTCCTCCCTCTTTTACAAACCCATCAAACAATTCCCCTTTCCCACTACAAAGATACCATCATCATTTTCATGGCATCAATCATGGTCGCACTAATGTTGTCCACAGTCGTAACCTATAAAGTTGAAATCATCACTTTATTACTATGTCTCAACCACCCTATGGCACAATTGTTGGAGTTACTTCACACACACCTAGGATTTATTTTTCCTAAGGGTTTTCCTTGTTTATTAGTCATAATTAGTGATTATCCAATCTCCTATATTTTAGGGAAGAATATTCCACCTGGAGAATATTCTCTTTCAGTTGACACTTCAGTTTGACTAGCTGAGTTGAGTTTAGATGTTGCATTGGTTTTGTCACCATGAAACATTGGGATCATCACCATGATAATTCAACCTTTCCTTGGTATCATCACTAGAATAGTGCATTACCCTTGATTCCCTGAGTTAACTCCTCACTACTTTTTGTTCAGTCAGTTAACTGAAGACTAGTTGACTAGTTAACTCAACTAGGTGACAGTTCACTCCCGTAACTGCCTGAGAGACTAGACTAGGTGGTAGTTCACTCCCTTAACTGCTAGTGTGTGTCCATATCACTCTAGACCACCACTATGGCACATTGTTTCTCCTTCAGTGCACACTCATTGAGTTTTATAGAGTATATCATGTGTAAATTATTCATTATTCATAACAGTTAATGAGAATTCTTTCATTCTTTCTCTCCTTCTTCTTTCTCTAATTCTCTCTGGAAATGTGTGTATTATTTTTTATCTAGATCTATTATGTGTAGGTTCAACACATTTACATGGTATCAGAGCCGATGAACTGCTAAACAAAAGCGACACCAAAAAATTTGCAGGTACAAAAGATTGAAGACAATGGGAAGATGGATTTCCAAAAAGAATTCATTCTTACACCTTACAACTATTTTGCATGGAAGGAGAAAATAACCATACATCTCTGAACCAGAGGGTTGTACAGGTTAACCTTGAGTATAGATACAGAACTGACATCAGCCATAGAAAAATCCAATTACTTGAATCGCATGGATGAGGCACTCGTAACAATTTGCAGTCTTATTTCTCTCGATCTCCTTTTTCATATATCTTCCTATAAGACTCCCAATGAATCCTGGACCACCTTGGAAGGGATCTTTGGAAAACAGGATGAGATGAGGGGACATATACTAGAGGTGGAGTTGCTCACATTGGATCCAAAAATCTTCGAGAATATCCAATATTTCTTTACACAATTCAAGGATTTACTGTCGCAACTCAAAGCTTGCAAGGTTGATAAATTGAAGGAAGAGAAACATATGGTTCTCACCATTCTCTCCAAGCTTGGTCATGAATTCTCTGTATTCATATCCACATTCCATTATGTCAGATTCACCTCTAGAGCCACCTTGAAGATGCCTTCTCTTGAGGACTTTATCGAATCCCTGACACAAGAGAAAACCAAGCTCATCAACATGGGCACAATCAAAGGCCCAAAGGCACATGCACTCACTGTGCATGATGGAATCCACAAATATAAAAAATCTAAATATAAAGATAAATGGAAAGCTCATGCAGATCCGAAGAAGGAAGGGTACACAAAACCCTTCACCAATGCCTCCGGATCCAAAGGGGAAAAGGGAAGAAAAGGGGAGAAATGCACGTAATGTCACAAACGATTCCATTCAAAATTCGCATGCATGAAAAAAAAAATAGATATGATGTCTCAAATACTTCAGCAAAACAACCTTGGATATCGCATCCTTGAGGGTGCCAAGAAGAAGAAGCCAGAAGATCTAAATTCGAAGAAAGGAAATTCTAGCCATGCCTTGATTTCCATCAACTCCTCTCTCGATGCTTGGATCGTTGATTCAGGAGCATCACATCATATGGTTTCATAAAAAGCAGTATATTATTCTTTGGATGCATGCAAAGGTCCTCCTATTTTGATGGGGGACAACTCTTATGTCGAAGTCACCGGCAAAGGAAGGATTGAACTCACCAATGGAAGCTTCAAGAATGTGTTGCACGTTCCCAAAATTTCTATCAACCTTCTCTCTGTGTATCAGATGACGAATTTCGGCACTAGAAAGAAAGTCATATTCACTCCAAATTCTGTGGACATCTATGACATGCAAACCAACTCCAGGGTTGCTACCGGTGAGGTAAATCATCAGTCTAGATTGTATACATTTTTTGAATTCATTGAACCTAATTCTAATTTACTGCTTACTCATGCTGATGAAAGTAGTAGGATATGGCACAAAAGGTTTGGAAATTTGAATTTCAGATACATGCAACAACTCAGCAAGCACAGATTGGTTGATGGTCTACCAAACATCTATTTCTCCAAGGGAGTGTGTGAGGGATGTGTTCTCAGAAAACACCCTCAAGAGAAATTTGACAAAGGAAAGTCTCAGAGAGCTTCCGCACATTTAGATCTGATCCACAGTGACCTTATGGGTCCTTTTTCACATCCATCCATCAACAAAGCGAGGTTTGTTCTCATTTTTGTTGATGATTTCGCACGTTTTACTTGGATCTACTTTCTCAAGAAAAAATCCGAGGTCTTTCAACACCTCAAATATTTCAAAGCCTTGGTTGAGACACAATCCGGAAATAAGATCAAAGTCCTCCGAACTGATAATGGGGGAGAGTATGTGAATCATGAGATCCACAATCTTTTCCATGAGGCAGGGATTCAGTTGCAACATACAGTTCTCTATACTCTACAACAAAACATAGTTGTTGAGTGGAAAAACAGATCTCTAAAGGAGATGGCATCTTGCATGGTGCATGCAAAGTCACTACCATAGAGACTATGGGCCAAAGCACTTAATTGTGAAACATACATCCAAAACATATCTCCCCATAGATCTATCAAGGATAAGACCCCCTATGAGGCTTGGAGTGGCCTCAAACTGGAAGTGACCCATTTTTGCATTTTTGGTTCACATGCATGGGCCCAGATTCCCTCTGAAAAGAAGAAGGTACTTGATCCATAGAGCATTGAGTGCATTTTTGTTGGATACCCCAAAGGTGTGAAGGGATATAGACTTATTGACCTTTCCTCAAACCGGCTCATCATTGAGAGAAGTGTCAAATTCGAGGAAAGTGTCTTGCATGTACCTGAACAGCCGCATGCACACACCTTCATTCTTCCACCTGTCCGAGATGATGAGAATGCACATGATTACTCATCTTCATATGAGAGTTTTGATTCATAGGACTCAGATGATTCAGATTCGGAGTCAGTACAGTTAGATGTCGAGTTAGATCATCCAGATGCAGTTGTAGACCCAGACCAGAGGCTCAAGTGGGCACATACTACTCCTCAAGATGTAGGGTATCTTGTTGGTGATCTAGTCGACACTAGGAGGGCTCGATCTGATTTCGAGGAGCCTCCTGTTGCACTCACTGCCACTGAGCCATTTCCCTCCATACATCTTTTCTTGGTTCAATCTTCAGATCCATAGTCTTATGGCGAGGCTGTTGGAAATCCCTTTTGGGAATCCGCCATGCAGGAGGAGTACAACTCCCTCCTCGAGAACCAGACATGGGATCTAGTTCCCCTTCCTTCTAGGAGGAAACTTGTCAGATGTATATGGGTCTACAGGACCAAGAGCGCAGCGAATGGGTAGATTAGCAGATACAAAGCCAGGCTTGTCGCAAAAGGCTTTCAACAGGTTCATGGTATTGATTATGATGAGACCTTCACTCTAGTAGCGAAGATGGATTCCATACAATTGGCACTTTCCATTGTGACAGCCAAAGGATGGGAAGTCCATCAGATGAACATGAAGAATGCATTTCTTCACGGTGATCTCTCTAAGAAGATATACATGGAGCAGCCCCAGAGATTTATGCAGGACTCATCTTTGGTCTGTCGACTGAAGAATTCCCTGTATGGCCTCAAGCAGGCTCCGAGGGCATGGTATGCCAAGATGGAATCCTACCTATTGTCACAGAACTTTGTACATTGTAAATCAGACCCAAATGTCTACATGCTCCGAACGACTGATTCACTTCTACTTTTAGTTCTGTATGTTGATGATTTGTTGATCACTAGTTGCTCGACTTCAGCAATTGTTACAGTCAAGAGGATTCTACATGATAGGTTTTTTATGACAGACATGGGTCTGCTACACTTCTTCCTTGGACTCGAAATCAGTCAGGATGCATCATGCATCAAATTGTCTTAGGCCAAGTGTGCACAAGATCTCCTTGAAATATTTCACATGATAGACTGCAATTCTACTTCGACTCCTTTCCTATTAGGAGTCAAACTTGAGGATGGCGGGGAGACTCCACTGGTTGACATCACACTGTACAAACATCTAGTGGGTAGCTTGTTGTATCTCACACACTCCATACCAGACCTCTCCTATGCAATTGGTGCAGTTTCTAGGTTCATGCAGGAGCCGCGTGAGCTACATTGGAAGGCCGCAAAGTGTATCCTTCAATACGTACAGGGAACCATCACCTTTGGGATTCATTATGCAGCAGACTCTACATTAGATCTCATCGGGTTTACTGATTCCGACTGGGCTGGCAATAGCACTGATCGCAAGTCCACATCTGGTTACTCACTCAGTCTTGGTTCCAGACCTATCTGTTGGTCGAGAAAGAAGAAAGCTTCCATTGCTCTATCTTCAGCTGAGGGAGAATATAGAGGTGTAGTTAACATAAACATTCAGGCTATGTGGCTACAACATTTTCTCACTGAGTTGGACATTTAGTTTCATCGATCGATCGTCATCTGGTGTGACAACCAGCGCACTCTGAAGTTATGCAGAGATCCAATTCAGAGACAACGGATGAAGCACATCGAGATCCACATGAACTACATCTGGGACTTAGTACATGAGGGGATCATCAACTTACAATTTTGTCCTTCTGTAGAATAG
>JASDQU010308781.1:62268-79929 GCA_032191745.1 Picea mariana
ACTTGTCCACTTATAACCACTCTATCCACAAATAGTTAACTCACCACTTCTAGTTGCAACTAATTTATTTTTAATTATTTTATTTTTGCAACAACTTAACTCATGATTAACTCCTAGTTACAACCAATTTGACTAGTAAACTTCTTCTACGAGCTTCTGAAATAAGTTGACTTCTTTGACCTTCTAGGGGCTTCTAGATAAGTCATGAGGGTTCTCAAACTTCACAAGGCCATAACTCTCTAACCGTGAGGATTTATGTGGCGTTCTACATATCACTGGAAATGGCATGACATGTATTATCCATCTAAAATAGTCTTACCTACAAATACATTGATCCTCATACCTTTATACCTGAAACAATATTGATTCCCTTAAGCATACTATTGGGGCTACCAAAATTTTCTATCATACTTGCTTCAAGGGTTGACATCAATGAAAAACAACCCAATTAATAAAAAATCTCCCCCTTTGGCATTGATGGAAACACTTTGATGCAACACTGAATTCATATCGTTCATGCTCCACCTATGACCATCGCTTCCCCTGAAATCATGCCTGTGTGATCTCTCTCCAAGCATATAACTCTCTATGCATGCATCTGAGAAAACTCTCCCCCTTTGAAATCAATGAAAAAGGTAACTTATCGTCGGGGATGCTCCCCCTAACTGAATTGTAATTGGGGTTACTCCCCATGATTGAACTCCTCCTGAAAGTTCTCGCCCAAATTGAACTGTCCTCTTTATGGTGCTTCCTTGTGTAAATATAAGACATATAAGAATAACGTTCAAAATCCATTGTGGGACATAAACTATACCAAGTTTTTGACGAAGATACTCAAAGGATTCCCTTTGAAGCAGTTTTGTAAATATGTCTGCAATTTGTTCTTTGGTGCCAACATACTCAACTCGAGTGTTCTTCTCTGCAACCCATTCCCATAGAAAATGATACTTGATTGGAATGTGCTTCGTCTTGGAGTTCATCACTGGATTCTTTGAGATAATGACGGTGCTTGTATTATCACAATATATCGGAATGGGATCATCATACTCAACTTGTATATCTGTCAAAGTTTGTTTCATCCATAGAACATGTGTACAACATGATGTTGTTGCAGTATACTCTGCTTCGGCTGTAGAAAATGATACTGATGATTATTTATTTCTTAGCCAAGATACCAAACACTCACCCAAGTATAACGTTGTTCCACTTGTACTTCTTCGGTAATCAATGCAACCTTCCCAATATGCATCTGTGTAGGCAATAAGTGATAGATCCTTTCCTTTTGTATACCATAATCCAAACTCTTTTGTACCCTTCAGATATTTGAATATCCTCTTTACTACTAGGACATGTGATTCCTTTGGTGTTTCTTGAAATCATTCCACATGTCCAACTTCCTGCATTACATCTGGTCTAGATGTTGTCACATAAATTAAGTTTCCAATCATTGACCTGTACTACCTCTGATATGTAGCCTTTGAATCATCACCTTTACTTAACTTGCAACTAGTTTTCATGGGAGTATTGATGGGTTTTCAATCTTCCATTCTGAAGCTCTTTATCATTTCCGTGATATACTTGGTTTGAGAAATAAAAATGCCTTGGTTGCTTTGACAAATTTGAAGACCCAAAAAGAAGGATAATTCTCCAAGTAATGACATTTCAAATTCATTCTGCACATCCTTCGCAAATTTCCAGCTCATCCTATCATCATCACTTCCAAAGTTAATATCATCAACATAAACTTCAATTAAGAAAATAATGTCTTGATTTACCTTGATGTAGAGGTTCTTGTCTGCATTTCCTTTCCTGGACCCTTATTGTTGTAAATATATGTCCAGTCTGGAATATCATGCTCTGGTGGCCTATTTGAGACCATATAATGCTTTCTTCAACCTACAAACATAATTTTCATTCTCTGGCAATTGAAATACTTTTGGTTGATCAATGTAGACTTCTTCTTCAAGATCCTCATTCGGGAAGGTTTATTTCACGTCCATCTGATTCACTTTAATATTCTTGGAGCATGCATAAGCGAGTATCAATCTAATTGTTTCCATTCTAGCAATTGGGGAAAACGTCTCTTCAAATTCGATACCTTCAACCTAAGTGTATCCTTTACATAGCAATCTATATCTTTTCCTGGTAACATGTCCATCTTCATTCAATTTGTTTATGAAGACCTACTTTGTGATGATCACATTATTGTACCTTGGCCTTGGAACCAATTCCCTGCAAGTTTCATTCTTCTCTATCTGATCCAACTCTTCATCCATAGATTTTTTCCATAATTCATAATTGCTAGCTTCTTCAAAGCTGCTTGGCTCAATCGAGGATAAGAGTGTTCGGTGCAGTTGTTATGGTGAATGAATTCTTCTTCTAGTCTCAACTCCTGCATCTTTGTTCCCGATAATCTGATATAATGGAAGATTCTTATGTATTCATTTATTAGGTGTATTTGGAGGTACTTGTTGTTCTTTATATTATACTTCTAATTGATTGATCCATATGGATTTTGATGGCCTCCCACCTATTCCAACTGGCTCATTTTGGGAGTTTTCTAGTTTCGCAGTTTTTTTTCTAGTTTTCAGATGCCTAACTTCTGGGGTCGTTTTAAGGCCCTAAACAACATTTTTATGGATCACCACAATCATACTATAGAGTGAGTCAGAGTTTGATGGAAACATGTGTATTCCTTGGATAGACCTTTCCAATGGGCTATCGTGCACCTAAAACGAAGATCGTATGCAAAAGTTACAACCTCGGGAAGTCTATGTATTAACTTACCCAAACAGGGCCCACATGACTTTTGGTGCTTCATCTCCTAGGGTTACATTTTTGGATGTATAGGGTTTTTGACATTCCTGTTTATTGTAAAAATTCCTTCAGAGCCTCATTGTAATCATATTCTTGTGAATGAGCATAGTCATCACATATCTTCTCAGAGATAAGCCGCCACCATTCTAGCAAGCTTGTTTTCCATTGCGTTTTACAGTTTCAACTTTTTTCCTTATTGAATAGAAACCAATTTTATTGTATATATGTTATTTTGTGTTAAGAATATTTTAATATTAATCTATATTTGTTTCATTTTTTTCATAAAATCCAGATCAATGGTATCAGAGTGGTCTTCTCCTTGTCGTTCTTAATGCATGTCCCAAACGAGGTCAGGGTACAAAGAATTGGGTCTCGAGCTTGTTTCTCTTGAGGACAAAATCTATTGCACGCCCAAGCGAACTCTCATGGAGGGAGAAAATAAAGACGAAGGGACAGGAAATCCTTTAAAAAATTTTCTCGAGGAATCCCTCACGCAACATAGGAACGAGATGATGGATAGTTTTGCGCAAATCCTTCAACATCTACCAACATGCGACACATCTTCATCAAACGGAGGCGTCGCCCCCTTCAAGGTACAAATAAACTTCAATATTCCTACATTTGAAAGTCGAATAAACAAAGATGTTGTAGACAAATGGTTGAATCTGCTAGAAGAGTATTTCTCTTTCCATAACTTCTTGAATTGAGAAAATATTACTTTTGTGCTCCTCAAAGTTGTTCCCCATGTCAAAGATTGGTGGGAAAATTTCTGTGAGTAAAAGGAAATAGAGGAAATCTCCTTATTTACAGTCACGGTCACCTGGGAGTCCTTCAAGGATGCTATTAAGGAACAATATTACCCTGTTGGAAGTTATGACGACCTGTACACAAAATGGACCACACTGCGGTAGGAAAGATACCAAGCAGTGCCTAAGTTCACAAATATCTTCCATACCTTGCGCACCAAGATGGGTATCAAATATTATGAGCGACATCTAGTGCTCAAGTATCACAATGTTTTTCATATATATATTCAGGAAGAAATGGAGTTTATGGACATCTCATCCTTGGCTGTGGCCTACTGATATGCCGTCAAAATCGAGCAGAAGCCCAAACAAAAGACGTGGAAATTTAGGCCTGGGAACCCCTCACAGGAAAAGCCAGGAAAGCGCGGCCCCAACCCATCGAACAAAGGACAAGTCAAAGACGGACATCATTAGGACAACCAGTCCAAGCCACAAGAAAAGAAGGACGTCGAAAAGACAAAGAAATATACCGAGAAGTTGTGTGACTTTCATAAGAGCCCCTGGCATAAAAATGTTGATTGTCACTCAAAGCAGTCATTGGTGGCTGAGGTGAAAGCCTATGAATCAGATGTGGGTTCCAACTCTAATTCAAAACCAAAAAGGGGGAGACAGATCATTAACACAAAACCCAATGCTATCGTTGCTACCACCAAGCTCCAGCCCGATGAACTAGATGAGGCAGAGGAAGGAGAGTACCTTTTTCATTCACAGATGTGGGTGAAGGGTACCTCGTTGCACTTCATCATTTATAGTAGTAGCCAGAAGAACCTCATCTCAGTAGAGGTTGTTGAGCGACTCATATTGTCGACAATGCCACATGCCCAACCCTACACCATCATATTGTTCTACCAAGGAAGTGACATTTGCATCAGCCAACAATGCCTCATGTCATACGACATCAAGCCCTTCAAATATGAGGTATTGTGTGATGTTTCCCCTCTCAAAGTTTGTAATGTTCTTTTGGTCCAACCATATTTATGGAAATGTCATGATGTATATGAGTCTAGGCCTCACAATGTTATTATTACTTTGAACAAGAAATTGTACAGGATACCTAAGGCAGTCCCACCTAGTGTTATTTCCTTGATATCTGCCAAGAAATGCAGGAAGGTCATCTCTCAGACGGGGAAGTTTTTCTTCTTCCTGATTCACTCTCAGAATGAGCAAAAGATCGCAGCCACATCCAGAGTCTCAGCAACAGACCTTTCCACACAACAAAAGCAAGTGGATAAGGTCATGGAAGAATACTCAGATATCTTCTCCTCACCTACTGGGGTACCTATGCACTGCCAGGTGAAGCACCCCATTAATTTGACCCCCAACACATCGTTTCCCCATGGACCAGTCTACCACCGCTCTCTATTAGAGAATGAGGAGATCAAGTGACAGATCCAAGAACTTCTCCACAATGGTTACATCCATCCCAACCCATCGCCTTGCTGGAGCCCAATTGCGCTGGCACAAAATAAAGATGGAACCTGGTGAATCTGCATTGATTACCGGGCCCTGAATAAAATCATAGTCAGGAACCGTTACCGGATTCCCCGAATCGACGACCTCCTTGATCATCTCACAAGGTCCAAATACTTCAGTAAGATTAATCTGAAGTCTATCTACCACCAGGTCCCGATAGAACTGCCAGATGTATGGAACATTGCCTTCAAGTCAAAGGAAGGTATTTTTGAATGGTTGGTCATGCCCTTTGGTTTGACAAATGCTCTAGCCACTTTCATGAGGATTATGGACGATATCCTATGAACATTCACCAATACTTTTGTAATGGTGTCTCTGGATGACATCCTCATTTACAACAAGACTTGGGCAGAACACTTGCAACATATTCAGCAGGTTCTGCACACCCTGCAACAACACAACCTATATGCCAACTTGGAAAAATGTTCCTTCGGCATGGACAGGGTCCATTACCTAGGCTACATCGTTGATCATCATGGCATACATGTGGATCTAGCCAAGATCCAAGTCATCTGTGACTCGACAACCCCAACTACACTCATTGAGCTTCAGAGCTTCTTGGGTCTTGCCAATTTCTACCGCAGGTTCGCGTTAGGATTCCCCCATATTGCATGGGCCCTAAGCCAAGTAACTAGGGATGGTGTTAAGGATAAATTTGTGTGGGGCCAATCCAAACATTAAGTGTTCGATGATTTGAAGCAGTGTTTGTGCTCATCCCCAGTACTTTCATTATCAGACCTGCATTAACCCTTTGAGATCGAGACAGATGATTCAGACTATGTTGTGGGTATCATTCTCACTCAGCATGACCACCCCGTGGCCTATCATAGTGAGACAATATCATATGTTGTTCATAAGTACCCTACTTAAGACAAAGAAATTTACTCCATTGTGCAAGCCTACCACCAGTGGAGACATTACATTCTTGGGAAGGAGACAATCATCCACACTGATCATAAGCCACTGCAATTCATGCATACAAAAGGAAAATTGCATAATGAACGCCATCAGAAATGGTCCACATACTTGCAGCAATTCCACCTCAACATCAAGTATAAAATAGGAAGCACCAACCACGTCATTGATTTCCTCAACAAACCTCCAGTCGTGGCACTCGCCATGGTGCCAGAATCATGCGACCATGAGACCTATGGATGGCCCCAACTCTATGCGACAGACCCAGTCTTCTCCACCACATACCAAATGTTGGGCGCAAACACAGCTGTCACTAATTTCCATATTCATGATGGGTTGTTGTGTCGTTTGGGCCATATCTTCGTTCCATCAAGTGAGCGAGAAAAGATAATCTGGGAAGCCCACTACAGTCGGGTGGCAGGACATTTCAATGTCAAAAATACAGTGGCAATGCTGCAAAAACATTTCTACTGGATGAAACTTCGACAAGAGGTCAACAAGTATATCAGGTCCTGCACTTCTTGTGCTATTGCCAAATTGACCACTAATAAATAGGGCATGTACACCCCTCTGCCTACTCCTAACATGCCATGGGAATCCATCTCAATGGACTACATGTTAGGCCTCCCGTCCACCAAGCAGGGAAATATCTATGTTTTTGTGGTTGTTGATGTCTTTTCTAAGATGGTGATTCTGGTCGCCTGCAAGAACAACATCACAGTAGAGGCCACTACCAAGATCTTATTTGAATGAGTTTGGGTACATTTTTGAATCCCACAAACCATTTTCTCAAATCGGGATAGTCGATTTCTCAACACATTTTGGTCGAGCCTCTGGTCATTGTTGGACACCAAGCTCACCAAATCCACAGCCTTCCACCCCTAGACAGATGGCCAAACCGAGGTCGTAAATTGAATTATCATGCATACCCTATGCATGTATAATTCCAAGCACCCTCGCATGTGGAATGAGAGTCTTCCCTATGTTCAACATAGCTACAATTGAGCCCTGCATAGCTCAACCGGACACAACCCCTTTCAGGTGGGGTTAGGATTCCACCCATTGGGTCCCATAGATGTTGCACTGCCCCTTGTGGTCACCTCGACTAACTCATCTCCTACTCCAACTGAAGCTGACAAATCCATTCGGTTCATTGAGAGGATCCAACACATCTTCCAATAGGTTCAGGATATCCTACAGAAGTCCAATGAAAAGTACAAGCAGCGCCATGATCAACATCGGGTGCCACATAAGTTTCAGGTGGGTGACATAGTTTGGTTTCCCTTGCAGAAAGAATGCCTTATAGGGTCCCATCGGACGCTTCACCCACTTTGTTATGGGTCATACACCATCACCAAGGTTGTGGGTGATAATGCTTTTGAGATCAACATTCCTCCTTTCCTTCGCTTGCACCCAATATTCAACGTGGATCTCCTTCGACCTTATTTCCCACCATTATTGGACACCTCAGAGATAGCAGAATAGTTGACACCAACAGATCTCAACCCTGATTGCATACAAAAGGAATCCAATGATAAAATTGTGGACAAACAGGTAAGGGAACTCGCCAACAAAGGATCCATCTTTATCGAGTTGTCAAAGCAGGGCAGCTTCTGCACCAAGGCAAGTGGCTCACCCGGGGCCAAATTCAGCAAAATTTCCTCATTTGATGGGGGAACTCAACACAATGGAGACCATTGATTCCTAAGGGGAAATTGTTGATCCAAATGGATTTCGGTGGCCTCCCACCTATTCCAACTGACTCATTTTGGCAGTTTTCGAATTTGGCAGTGTTTTCCTAGTTTTCTGGTCCCTGACTTCCAGGGCTGTTATGAGGCCCTAAACATCATTTTCAGGGATCACCACAATCAAAATCTAGATGGAGTCATATTATGGCAACATGTTTATTCCTCGGATAGACCTTTCCAAAGGGCTATCGTGCGCCTAAAACGAAGATCGTATGCAAAAGTTACGACCCCGGGAAGTTGATGTACTAACTTACCCAAACGGGGCCCACATGACTTTTTGCGCTTCATCTCCCGGGGTTAGGTTTTTGGATGTCTAGGGTTTTTTACATTCTTTTTTATTGTAAAAAGACCTTCAAGGCCTCATTGTAATCATCTTCTTGTGAATGAGCGCATCTGTCACATCTCTTCTCGGAGATAAGCCGCCACCATTCTAGCAATCTTTTTTTATGTTGCATTTTACAATTTCAATGTATTTCCTTATTAAATAGAAACTAGTTTTACTATATATCTATTATTATTTGTTAATCATATTTTAATTATAATCTGTATTCATTTTGTTCTTCTCATAAAATACGAATCATTGATCTTCTTCATCTTCTCCTTCTGTTACTTCTTCTTCCTTTGCTTCTTCTTTGTGAACCTGTTCCATTGACTCATTTTCTTGTTCCTTTATTTTTCATCCACTTGTCTCATCAACCATCACATTGATGTTTTCCACAACTTTTTTGACCCTTATATTGAAACATTTGTATGCTTTTATTTTACTTGAGTACCGAACAAGTATGCCTTCGTCCACATGAGAATTGAACTTTCCCATTCTGCCATCTTCTCTTTTGATGTAGCATTTGCTTCCAAAAAATATGAAGTGCTTCACATTCACTGGTCTTCCTTTCCATAGCTCGTAGGAATTTTTATTATTGTTGTTTCTGAGCATTACTTTGTTTTGAATAAGAAATGTTGTATGCATTGCATGTTCCCAAAATACATTTGTCAACTTGGAATCCATTAGCATAGTTCGATCCATTTCCTGTAATGTCCTATTCTTTCTTTCGACAAATCCATTTTGTCGTGGTATCCTAGCAATGGAGAACTGCATCGTTATCCCATGTTTACTATAGAAGTCCATAAACTCCTTTGAAGTAAACTCTCCTCTATTGTCCGATCTCAAACATTTGATTTTCAAATTTGTTTCATTTTCAACCATCTCCTTATATATTTGAATTTCTCAAATGCCTCTGACTTCTTCCTAAAAAAACACATTACAGTCATTCTTTTATAATCATCAACTAATAGCATAAAATACTACTCACATTTTAAACCATTTTTTCTAGATGGTCCAACTAGATCAATATGCACAATTTCCAGCAGTCTTGTTGTGGAGTATTCCTTTGATTTGAACTTGGTCTCTCTTTTTTTTCCTTGTTGACATTGCTTGTATAATGTGTTGGTTGGATTCATGATCTAGGGAATTTCTCTAACTGCTTCCTTTTTGCTGACTTTGACAAGGTTATCAAATTTTGTGTGACCCATTCTTTTGTGTCATAGCCAAATTTCATCTTCCTTTCCTAAACAACACTTTTCATTTCCAATTTCACTTAATACATATATGTTGCTTGAAGTTCTTACAGTTGTTGCAACCACTCTTCCTAAACCTTCTTTTCTTATCTCACACTTATGTGAATCAAACAAAAGTTTGTGACCTTGGTCACACATTTGAATTACACTCAAAATATTGTGTTTCATATCTTCCACTAGTAGAACATTCTCTGCCTTGGTATCCTCATTTCCAATTCTGACTACACCTCTTCCAATAATTCTAGCTGAGTCGTCATTTCCAAAGGAGATTGATCCATCTCTTTCCTTTCTCAAGGACAGAAACATGTCCTCATCACCTATCATGTGCTTTGAGCATCTACTATCAACATACCAACCACATTTCTTTTGTTTATCTTGTAGAGAATGTGTGTATTCTTCATTGTTGAAATGATTATGCTTTCTTATCCATATCCTTTGAGGTTCATGTTTGTGATTGTTATTATTTTGTTGTGATTCTCTTGGAGGAATTGTCATTCTACAATCTTTGGCCATGTGTCCAAAGTTGTTTCACTTGTATCATTTCACTTCAGTGCTCAAGGATTCAAACCTTTTGTAGCTTATTCTTTGTGTTTCACTAGGCCTTCTTGGATAACTATTTTGTGTATGACTTTCATATTTGTTTCTATTTTTGTTTATGTTTCTTCTATTTTCTCTGCAATTTACAGCCTTATGTCCAAAATTGTTATATGAGTAACATAAACCAAAGATGATAATTTGATTCCTGGGAGTTGAAGATCTTTTGAAAGGAGTTACTTTCTTCTTGAGGTCTTCTTGTTTCTGACTGTTGTTGATTCTGAAATCTAAATCTTTTGGGTGGAGGAGTATCTCTCTGATCTTCCTTGTACAAATTCTTGTCTCCTCTAACTGTCTCTGCATAGATTCTTAGTTGTGTTTATTGATTTGTTGTTTTGTAGCTTGATCCATTTTCTATATTGTTGTATCCAAGTCCTGACTTGTCATAATTTGGCCTCTGACTGCGAATAATCTTGTCCAAAGCTTTGGAGTTGTTATGCATGTTTTTCTCTTGAAAGTCTTCTCTCAATGTGACAATCTCTGCTTCCAAACCACTAATGATCATGTCTTTTTCTTCCAACCATTATTTGAGTGCTTATTCAATTCTTTTGCCTTCTTCATCTTGGATTTTTAATTTAGTGATCATCTACTCTAGTTCTTCAAAGTTGGAATTTTGAGTTTCCTCTTTTCTTTTTAGTTTTGCATGTAGTGACTTGTTTTTCTTCTTTTCCCTTTTTATAACTTCTATGTCACTCAACAATTCTTCTATGTAGTCAACTTATGCCTCTTCATATTCTTTTCTGGTACCTTCTTCATTAGATTCTTCTACATCCATAAATATAACCCTTTTTGTCTCACTTTTGTTGACTTCATCGTCGTCTGATGAGGTGTTCTCTTTTTTGGTGCAAAATATTTTCTTGAAAAAAATATTTTTGGTTCTTTTTCCTTTGCATATGTGTTTGTTATTTGAATCTTCTTCTTCATTTATTTTCTTTTTATTATGGGGACATTTGTTAGAGAAATGACCATTATCATCACAATTAAAACACATCAATGGAATCTTACCTGTATATTTGTCGTTGGCTCCCTTTTTCAGTCTTTTGACAAAGTTGGCTACTTCTTCATCATCTTCTGAGATGTCATTGCTACTTCTATTTGACTTTGCCTTTTACTTTCCCTTTTTCTTTGACTTCTTGGATGCTTTGAATGTTGCTTCTTTTGTAACTAGATTCTCCTATTTGGTTCTCATTTAATAGGTTGTGAAAATTCCATGTAGCTCATCCATGCTTATCGAATCCAGATATGTTATTTCTTCTAGTGCTGAGATATAAGGATCAAATCTCATTGGAAGAGATCTTAGCACTTTTTGAACAATTATAGATTCATCAACTTCTTCTCCCAATCCTCTAATTGCATTCATTATTTCATCAACTCATAAAAATTAGGCTGGAATATTTTCATCTTCCTTCATCTTCAGTTGTTCAAATTGACCTCGGTAAGTTTGAAGCTTTGATTCCTTGACTTTTGTGTCTCCTTCATAAACATTATGAAATTTGTCCCAAATCACCTTTGTGAAGTTACAGTGCATAGCTTTGACATATATTGAATCAACTAGACCATTCAGGAGTGCATTTTTGTCTTTTGAATTATTTGGACTGAGTTTCCTTCCATTTTCATTTGTTGGAGGAATGGAGAGCTCTTTATATCCATCTAAAACTGATTGCCAAACCTCAAATCCTTGTGCTTGTAAATATGTTTTCATCCTTCTGCTCTAAAATGCATAGTTTTATCCATCAAACTGTAGTATTCCATTTTTATACATAATGTTTCTCTCCATGATATAACTTTCAGTGGTTAAATTGATTTCTGAAGGAACCTGCTTTTATACCAATTGCTGGATTACTGAGAAGGGGGGTGAATCAATAATAGAGCAACGTTAATCATTTTAACCACTGTATATAAGTGTTGTTTATCTTTATGATCAATTTAACATTATCATTCAACAAGTGCAGAATAAATAAACCATGAACATTGAGAAATCATTCACATACACAGTACACCAGTATTTTTACATGGAAACCCAATGCGAGAGAAAACCATAGAATTTTTTTTCTTGTATTTATTTAAGAATTACATTCATTGGAAGCACCAACTTCCTTTGTTCTCCATCTGCAACTGGAAGGAGACTCCAACTCCCTATATTTTTAGGCTACAACCTGAGGTTAGCTCCAACTCCCCAATTCTCTAGCTACAACTAGAAGGAGGATACAACCCCCTATGTTCTCCAACTACAACCGAAAGGTGGATACAACCACCTATCATTGTCCCATCCAACCACCCTGAAATATAAGTATCGAATGATGAAACCACTACCACACTATCCCTGTGATATATACCATTGTAAACATGTACCAATTTGTGCCAAAAACTTGTAACCAACCTGTACCAATAACATGTAATCAACCTATACTAGCAATCATCATGTACCAACAAATACCAACAGGTACGTGACCTGTATATGTTGCAGCTTGCGTATGTACATGACTTGTCTATACTGCAACCCACATATATACACAACATGTCTATACTGCAACCTGTGTACACCTTCAGAAAGCTAGGGTTTTCACCTTTCCGAAACTCAGACACTTTTCTGCCTCTGTCAAATAAACCTGTAACCTATCATTATGTCCAATCTGTAGTTGTGCCCTATGCATACATCATCATACATATCCCTTAACCAAATGCATCTATGTCTCTCTATTCATGTGCCCTACATGTGTATACAATCATAATCAAGTGTAATAACCATCACATGGACTAGACATCAAACCCTCTCTGATATGAATCCTCAAACTACACCAACAACTTCACCAACACATCACAACCAAAACACCCTCAACCATGTACCAAGAAATACAAGATATGCCTCAACTTTCAACCCAACAAGATGTAACAATGATGAATACCAAATATATTTGTGTTGTAATTCTATAGATCTAGTTCATACAATACGTTCCATACAACCAACAACCCCTCTAGAGAAAATCTTCAAACTCCTATAACCATATTTCATGTAGACAACAATATCTAACTACACATAAGAATATGGCATACCTTTTGAACCTGTAGATAGATATGTTGTACTCGATCATTATAGACCTTCCTGGGAACTTGCTTTTAGACTCTGAGAACCTAGCACTCTCAACAAATCAAGCTTTCATGTCTTTTCCCAACTGTACACACCCTCCTCCACTATTATCTCACGTATGTACGCAACCTCTTCCACTGCATCCTGGATATACCTCAAAAACTAAGGTTTTTTCAGTATTTTTGCAACTCCAAAACTTTCGTCGTCAACCCTTCTTGCTACTACAGACTTATGTAACTTCAATTGTATCAATGAGTAACTATAATAAACCTTACAAAATAAAAGATATTCAATGTGCTCAATAGGTGCTAATAGGATACCCTTGCTCTCTTATTTATACTCTCCAAGTAGCTTCCTCTAGGGGTTACCTTCTAACTAACTTATCCCAACTTCCTTCTTTTTAGGGCTAACCCACTTCTAACCACTTGTCCACTTATAACCACTTTATCCACAAATAGTAAACTCACCACTTCTAGTTGCAACTAATTTTTTAATTATTTTCTTTTTGCAACAACTTAATTCATGATTAACTCCTAGTTACAACCACTTTGACTAGTAAACTTCATCTAGGATCTTCTAGAATAAATTGACTTCTTTGATCTTCTAGGGACTTCTAGATAACTCATGAGGGTTCTCCAACTTCACAAGGCCATAACTTTCTAACGGTGAGGAGTTATTTGGTGTTCCACATATCACCAGAAATGGCATGACATGTAATATCCATATAGAATAGTCTTACCTGCAAATATATTGATCTTCATACCTTTATACCTCAAATAATATTGAGTCCCTTAACCATATTGTTGGGGCTACTGGAATTTTCTACCAGACTTGCTTCAAGGGTCGACATCAATGAAAACCAACCCAATTAATCAACAAGTAGTGCCCCTAAGATAATGTAGAATGCACTTAGCAGCCTGCCAGTGACTCTCATGAGGTTCCTTCATGTAGCAGGGACACATACTAAATGCAAAGAAGATATTTGGCCAAGTACGATTTATTTAAAGTAAACTATTCACTAGATATTGATAAATTGATGCATCAAATAAGGGTGAAGGGTACTAGACCTGAAACTTCATTCTGGAAGAAATATGAGTACCAAATAGCTTGGAATTTTCCATACTAAAGTGTTCCAAGAGATCCAAGGTGTACTATTTTTTAGAACGAGAATTACGAGTAGGGGTTTGAGAAATATAAAGCCCCAAAAAGGAATGAATTAACCCTAAATCAAATATTCATCCCAAGGAAGTCCATGAGTTGTTTCTTCAAATCATTGATCATGGATGTGGAGTGACCAATCAAAAGAAGATCATCCACAGATATAACACAATAAGAGTTTTTTCATCATGATGTTAAATGTATATATCATTATCACCTTCACAATGACTGAAGTCATGATTAATAAATAAATTATGTATATTCTTATACCAAGAGATAAGGTTATGTTTAAGGCCATATAGAGACTTATTAATCTTAAGAGCCATAGGAACATGACCATTTTGGAGAAACCCGAGTGGTTTCTTCACTAATAAATATATTCTTGAATATATCCCATGAAGAAAATCAATTTTGACATTCATTTGATGAATTTCTAAAGTTTGTGAAGCAACTATAGATAGAATCAAGTTAATGGAGTCCATACAAGAAACTAGAGAAAAAATCTCTAAATAGTCGATCCCTTCTTTCCCAGATAAATATTTAGCAATCATGCATGATTTAGGTTTCTCGAGTTTTTCAACTACATCATACTTGGTTGTATGCATCCATTTGCAACCAACCAACTTATTACCTTTGTTTAAGAGGAATAGTTCCCAAGTCTATTTTTTCATTCTAGAGCAACATATTCAACTACCATAACATCCTTCCATTCATGAGATTTTTTTTCCTAATTTAAAGTAGCAATATCAACATCAACCTTGGAAATAAGGACCCATGAAATAGGGGGACTCAATTAATGTATGAGTTATCCTTTGGGGGAAGGTGAGGAATAACATCCTACACAGTAGATATGCCCCACTTAAGCATTAGTCATGACCTAGTTAGTGGGGAAGCAAAAGCTAAAATTTCTATAGTGACACTATGATGAGGTAGCCCAACCGATAAGGGATTAGAGAGAGTCACCTAAGTAGAAGAGACTTCAATTCTACTAGTACCAAACAAGTCACCAATATGAGTCTCATCATGGATTTCCCACTAATTCATTGTAGAGGAGGTGTTGGAAGAAGCATTAGAAGGAGAAGGATCTTCAAGTATTGAAAGATAAGTATCCATAAAATAGTTGGATATGAGTCTTATGAAATAAGAGTGGGGTAAGATCCTGAAAAAACTATGGGAGAAAACATCCTCAAAGAAAACATCTCTCTTTTCAAACACGTTATTGGTGGAAGGATCATACAAGCGATACACCTTGGAAGTTACTATATAGCCCACTAAAATGTGGTGTTGGCTCTTGGGTTGTAACTTGTGCTTTTATTTGGGAATGTGGGCCCATGAACGAGTTCCAAAGACTTAAATTTCACAATAAAATATTTGTAACCATACTATTTCTCAAAAGGAGTCATATGTTGAACATCTCAAGTAAGCATTTGATTGACCATATGAGTTACACAAAGGACTGGTTCTCCCCAAAACTTAAGCTCCATATGATGAGAATGAAACATACAATGAGCCAATTCCGTAGTGGTTCTACTTCTTCGATACACCACTTCATATTTCTAAGGGACCATCCTTTGCCAAATAATGCCATGAGATGTGAGAAATGAATGAAGGTCATCATCAAAGTTCCTATCTCCATGATTAGTGCTAATGTATTTCAATATTTTGATTGTTATGATTTTCCACCAAAGATTTAAATTCCTTGAATTTTATCAAGTGATTAATCCTTGGATTGAATAGTATATATCTAAAGGAATCAAGATAAATCATCAATTAAGGTGAGGAGACATTTATCCCCACCAATAAAAGGAGTGATCCTAGGCTTGCAAATATCACTATGAACCAACTCAAGAGGGTGAGAGGCTTGCAGTGCTAAATTTTTAGGAAAAGAATCATAATGATGTTCTCCCATCATACATCCTTCATAGAACCCATTGGGTGGTTGAATCAATGGAGGGTCATCTACCATCCTTAGATAGTTGATATGATGCAAGGTCCAAAAGTTGGAATGAGCCAAGCATTGATGCCATAATTTTTTGGGGTCATGAGCATTGGAAACCAATGTAGAGAATCTAATTAATTTTGACCAATTTTTACCAATGATTAGTTTCATCAAAATAACCATAAACAATCACCTTAAAATCATCATTTATGTCATTGATAACCCATTGATCTAGACAAAACTCCTTAAGTTGGTGTGAGTGATGTCATATATAGAAAAATATTGTGTCCTGCGATATCATGAAGAGTCCCTCTAGGTTTGAACCATTTTTCATCCATAGATCAAACTTTACCATTATTGCCTTGGAAAATCTATAGTGGGTTTCAATTGAAAGCAAGGGGAAGCAAGAGTGTGATGCCCTAAAAGGGGCACAAGACTACATAATAATCCCTTAAATTTCCTAAAAAAGGACTAATCTACCAAGGAGGAGCTCGTTGGTGGAGATAAGGGTAAGATAAAAAAACCTAAAAATAGTTGTTTTCCCAAAAATAGGGTGCTAAAAAAACCTTAATTTCCTATTTGGAGCGACCTTGAAACGATGTTGAATATAGAAGAAAGAGTCGCACCTAGCTCTGATACCATGTTGAGATCATAATAGATAATATATTTATAGTGATATCTTTAATAAACCCTAATACAAACACTTAACACATATCACAAAAAGACTTCACAAAGATACTTTAACTATAACCAAGAGAAAGTCACCACAAGTAGAGTGAAAAAGTATGAGTTCCCTTAGGAAAAAGAATAAACCAATTCACTTGAACTAGCTGATATTTCAAATGAGGGATGTGGTGTGTTTATACCATTCCATTAGGGTTAAAGTGTTATCCCCATTGAGGAGACTAGGTCGACCTTACCCTAAAATATAATAAAATAAAATGAAGTGTAATAATCAACATAACGACCCACAACAACCCACAATCCAACTTGGCACATGGCCACAATTGAATATTGCATGCATATTCTCAATAGGTAGTATGCATTTGTGTCACTCGTCACTATACAATATTCACAAGAAATGTCATCTCTCCAAAGGATTAAGGGTTTGCCTACAGTTCAACTATGCATTTTCCTAGTAAGGACTTACCACCTTTGTAATTTCTAGTTGTGTTGTAACTACTTATTATTAATAAAATCTTGGATATTTTATTCCCTGTGAAGGAGTTTTAAAACCTTTCTATGTGGTGTTGATGTGATTGTTGTATTTTCCATTCATGTACAATGGCTAAAATAACACATTGGCTTTAAAATTGATAGCTTTCTTTGTATAACCTTTATCAAAAAATAGAATTGCTCTATTATTATTTATGGGTTCTTGGTTTGAAAGGATAACTCCATAATTGGAAATCCCTAAGTTGGAAAGGGTAGCTCAACAAATTTATAGTCGAGGGTGACTTTAGACTAGACTTCAAACTTTTGAGGCTATCAAGTTTGAATAGTAACAGTGACTTGAACCCTTTCAATACTCAAGCATGGTTGAATGCT
>JASDQU010308781.1:84611-96738 GCA_032191745.1 Picea mariana
TTCCCCCTCTCTTTATGGGGGTTCTTCTATTGTATGTTGTCTTCCCCCTTCAATGATAAGAAGGAACTGAATTGATTTATATATTAAAAACACTAAAATCAATTGTGATTTTGCCATTAATAACATTGCTAAATTTCAATGATAATGTTG
Organism: Picea mariana; assembly: GCA_032191745.1. Lineage (NCBI taxonomy): Eukaryota > Viridiplantae > Streptophyta > Pinopsida > Pinales > Pinaceae > Picea > Picea mariana. Next base: position 84,762 of record JASDQU010308781.1, read on the forward strand.
CTAAATTTCAATGATAATGGCTAAAACTTTTGAAAGATATCAGCCCTGTCCAGGCAACTGTTGTCATGGAATTATATCCAGGCTCAATAATTATGATGCTCGTCTCTGCTATTTTGAAAGATATCAGCTCCATCCAGGCAACTCTTGACTTCTTCACCAAGATTTGAGCCCGCACAGATGTGCAGACATAAGCAAAGATTTGTTTTTGGACGTATACTTTAAACATTGTGTTCTCCATCGCCATCCATCTCTATCTCGACTGTACGAGTCTCTTGGTCTTTTACTATTGTTTCGTGACATTTTCCGTAATGATGGTTTGATCAGTGTGCTGATATTTCTTATCGCATTGTCCAAGACCATTTAAAATCCATCAATGTCTACATTTACACCACGTCTTTAAGACTTTAGTGACTTGGGTTGGTAGTTTTCCATGCATGTGTTGGTGGGAGAGTGTCTAATCCTTGTTGGTTTCTCATATAATAATAATAATATATTTTTAAGGTCATGATCAAGCTAGACACCAAATTGGTGTATGAGACTTCCTTGACCCAACTATTTACGGAAGTATACATATATCTAATTATTAGTGATGAATCTCTTATGACTATCAAGTCTCTAATTGGACTTGAGTCTAGGATCCTAAGCCCTTGGTAAAGTGCTAAAGCCTCATCTTAAGCCCTTGGTAAAGTGCTAAAGCTTCTCATCTTGAACGTTTGTTGCTTCTCCAAGGTCCCATTTAAAGCTTGTTTTTGTTTCTCCCTAAGGAGAAGGATGGTCCCCCACACCTCCCAACCCTRAGAAAGTTATCAATTGTTACAATTCTTTGGCTCATACAAATTTCCATTGTAAATGTTGAGTAAAACATCATAATAAATGCAAGAACAAATTTTTTGCTCTCAAGTATGCTTCTGGCAAGTGGTCACATCTTCCATATTGGATTCTTGTTTAACACCTTTTAGTTGTCCCCATCCACAACCACTTCACTTTGTTAAGTGCCTTTATTTTGAAGTCAACATTGTCTCAASTATTATTATCTAGGCTTCAAAGTAAGGGCCTTGATTCATTGGTTRTTGGCAAGTGGTYACATCTTCCATATTGGACTCTTGTTTAACACCTTTTGGTTGTCCCATCCACAACCACTTCCRGGTTGTTAAGTKCCTTCATTTTGAAGTCAACATTGTCACATGAATGGGTGGTGTCAATCCATTGAATGCCAACTTTTAATATGTGTGRAACACACYAAACATGATGCTCAAACTAGATTTAAACTCCTTATTTTYCGATTCTAATTGTTGAATACCATCCAAAATTTGTTCATTTGATACCATGCAATTATATGAGCATCTACCAGGGTTCAAAGGCACTAATTTTGGGGTATGTTTCTCTATGCAAGCATTCAACCATGCTTGAGTATTGAAAGGGTTCAAGTCACTGTTACTATTCAAACTTGATAGCCTCAAAAGTTTGAAGTCTAGTCTAAAGTCACCCTCGACTATAAATTTGTTGAGCTACCCTTTCCAACTTAGGGATTTCCAATTATGGAGTTATCCTTTCAAACCAAGAACCAAGAAATAATAATAGAGAAATTCTATTTTTGATAAAGGCTATACAAAGAAAGCTACCAATTTTAAAGCCAATGTGTTATTTTAGCCATTGTACATGAATGGAAAATACAACAATCACATCAACACCACATAGAAACGTTTTAAAACTCCTTCACAGGGAATAAAATATCCAAGATTTTATTAATAATAAGTAGTTACACCACAACTAGAAATTACAAAGGTGGTAAGTCCTTACTAGGAAAATGCATAGTTGAACAGTAGCCAAACCCTTAATCCTTTGGAGAGATGACATTTCTTGTGAATATTGTATAGTGACGAGTGACACAAATGCATTCTACCTATTGAGAATATGCATGCAATATTCAATTGTGGCCATGTGCCAAGTTGGATTGTGGGTTGTTGTGGGTTGTTATGTCGATTATTACACTTCATTTTATTTTATTATATTTTAGGGTAAGGTCGACCTAATCTCCTCAATGGGGATAACACTTTAACCCTAATGGAATGGTATAAACACACCACATCCCTCATTTGAAATATCAACTAGTTCAAGTGAATTGGTTTATTCTTTTTCCTAAGGGAACTCATACTTTTTCACTGTACTTGTGGTGACTTTCTCTTGGTTATAGTTAAAGTATATTTGTGAAGTCTTTTTGTGATATGTGTTAAGTGTTTGTATTAGGGTTTATTAAAGATATCACTATAAATATATTATCTATTACGATCTCAACATGGTATCAGAGCTAGGTGTGACTCTTTCTTCTATATTCAACATCGTTTCAAGGTCGCTCCAAATAGGAAATTAAGGTTTTTTTAGCACCCTATTTTTGGGAAAACAACTATTTTTAGGTTTTTTATCTTACCCTTATCTCCACCAACGAGCTCCTCCTCGGTAGATTAGTCCTTTTTTGGGAAATTTAAGGGATTATTATGTAGTCTTGTGCCCCTTTTAGGGCATCACACTCTTGCTACCCCTTGCTTTCAATTGAAACCCACTATAGATTTTCCAAGGCAATAATGGTAAAGTTTGATCTATGGATGAAAAATGGTTCAAACCTAGAGGGACTCTTCATGATATCGCAGGACACAATATTTTTCTATATATGACATCACTCACAACAACTTAAGGAGTTTTGTCTAGATCAATGGGTTATCAATGACATAAATGATGATTTTAAGGTGATTGTTTATGGTTATTTTGATGAAACTAATCATTAGTAAAAATTGGTCAAAATTAATTAGATTCTCTACATTGGTTTCCAATGATCATGACCCCAAAAAATTATGGCATCAATGCTTGGCTCATTCCAACTTTTGGACCTTGCATCATATCAACTATCTAAGGATGGTAGATGACCCTCCATTGATTCAACCACCCAATGGGTTCTATGAAGGATGTATTATGGGAGAACATCGTTATGATTCTTTTCCTAAAAATTTAGCACTGCAAGCCTCTCACCCTCTTGAGTTGGTTCATAGTGATATTTGCAAGCCTACGATCACTCCTTTTATTGGTGGGGATAAATGTCTCCTCACCTTCATTGATGATTTATCTTGATTCCTTTAGATATATACTATTCAATCCAAGGATTAACCACTTGATAAAATTCAAGGAATTTAAATCTTTGGTGGAAAATCATAACAATCAAAATATTGAAATTCATTACACTAATCATGGAGATAGGAACTTTGATGATGACCTTCATTCATTTCTCACATCTCATGGCATTATTTGGCAAAGGATGGTCCCTTAGAAATATGAAGTGGTGCATCGAAGAAGTAAAACCACTATGGAATTGGCTCATTGTATGTTTCATTCTCATCATATGGAGCTTAAGTTTTGGGGAGAAGCAGTCCTTTGTGTAACTCATATGGTCAATCAAATGCTTACTTGAGATGTTCAACATATGACTCCTTTTGAGAAATAGTATGGTTACAAATATTTTATTGTGAAATTTAAGTCTTTGGATCTCGTTCATGGGCCCACATTCCCAAATAAAAGCACAAGTTACAACCCAATAGCCAACACCACATTTTAGTGGGCTATATAGTAACTTCCAAGGTGTATCGCTTGTATGATCCTTCCACCAATAAGGTGTTAGAAAAGAGAGACGTTTTCTTTGAGGATGTTTTCTCCCATAGTTTTTCAGGATCTTACCCCACTCTTATTTCATAAGACTCATATCCAACTATTTTATGGATACTTATCTTTCAATACTTGAAGATCCTTCTCCTTCTAATGCTTCCTCCAACACCTCCTCTACAATGAATTAGTGGAAAATCCATGATGAGACTCATATTGGTGACTTGTTTGGTACTACTAGAATTGAAGTCTCTTCTACTTAGGTGACTCTCTCTAATCCCTTATCAGTTGGGCTACCTCATCATAATGTCACTATAGAAATTTTAGTTTTTGCTTCCCCACTGACTAGGTCATGATTAATGCTTAAGTGGGGCATATCTACTATGTAGGATGTTATTCCTCACCTTCCCCCAAAGGATAACTCATACATTAATTGAGTCACCCTATTTCATGGGTCCTTATTTCCAAGGTTGATGTTGATATTGCTACTTTAAATTAGGAAAAAAAATCTCATGAATGGAAGGATGTTATGGTAGTTGAATATGTTGCTCTAGAATGAAAAAATAGACTTGGGAACTATTCCTCTTAAACAAAGGTAATAAGTTGGTTGGTTGCAAATGGATGCATACAACCAAGTATGATGTAGTTGAAAAACTCAAGAAACCTAAATCATGCATGATTGCTAAATATTTATCTGGGAAAGAAGGGATCGACTATTTAGAGATTTTTTCTCTAGTTTCTTGCATGGACTCCATTAACTTGATTCTATCTATAGTTGCTTCACAAACTTGAGAAATTCATCAAATGAATGTCAAAATTGATTTTCTTCATGGGATATATTCAAGAATATATTTATTAGTGAAGAAACCACTAGGGTTTCTCCAAAATGGTCATGTTCCTATGGCTCTTAAGATTAATAAGTCTCTATATGGCCTTAAACATAACCTTATCTCTTGGTCTAAGAATATACATAATTTATTTATTAATCACGACTTCAGTCATTGTGAAGGTGATAATGATATATACATTTAACATCATGATGAAAAAACTCTTATTGTGTTATATCTGTGGATGATCTCCTTTTGATTGGTCACTCCACATCCATGATCAATGATTTGAAGAAACAACTCATGGACTTCCTTGGGATGAATATTTGATTTAGGGTTAATTCATTCCTTTTTGGGGCTTTATATTTCTCAAACCCCTACTCATAATTCTCGTTCTAAAAAATAGTACACCTTGGATCTCTTGGAACACTTTAGTATGGAAAATTCGAATCTATTTGGTACTCATATTTCTTCCAGGATGAAGTTTCAGGTCTAGTTCCCTTCACCCTTATTTGATGCATCAATTTATCAATATCTAGTGAATAGTTTACTTTATATAAATCGTACTTGGCCAAATATCTTCTTTGCATTTAGTATGTGTCCCTGCTACATGAAGGAACCTCATGAGAGTCACTGGCAGGCTGCTAAGTGCATTCTACATTATCTTAGGGGCACTACTTGTTGATTAATTGGGTTGGTTTTCATTGATGTCGACCCTTGAAACAAGTCTGGTAGAAAATTTTAGTAGCCCCAACAATATGGTTAAGGGACTCAATGTTATTTTAGGTATAAAGGTATGAAGATCAATATATTTGTAGGTAAGACTATTCTATATGGATATTACATGTCATGCCATTTCTGGTGATATGTGGAACACCAAATAACTCCTCACAGTTAGAAAGTTATGGCCTTGTGAAGTTGGAAAACCCTCATGAGTTATCTAGAAGTCCCTAGAAGATCAAAGAAGTCAATTTATTCTAGAAGATCCTAGATGAAGTTTACTAGTCAAAGTGGTTGTAACTAGGAGTTAATCATGAATTAAGTTGTTGCAAAAAGAAAATAATTAAAAAAATAGTTGCAACTAGAAGTGGTGAGTTTACTATTTGTGGATAAAGTGGTTATAAGTGGACAAGTGGTTAGAAGTGGGTTAGCCCTAAAAAGAAGGAAGTTGGGATAAGTTAGTTAGAAGGTAACCCCTAGAGGAAGTTACTTGGAGAGTATAAATAAGAGAGCAAGGGTATCCTATTAGCACCTATTGAGCACATTGAATATCTTTTATTTTGTAAGGTTTATTATAGTTACTCATTGATACATTTGAAGTTACACAAGTCTGTAGTAGCAAGAAGGGTTGATGACGAAATTTTTGGAGTTGCAAAAATACTGAAAAAACCTTAGTTTTTGAGGTATATCTAGGATGTAGTGGAAGAGGTTGCGTACATACGTGAGATAACAGTGGAGGAGGGTGTGTACAGTTGGAAAAAGACATGAAAGCTTGAGTTGTTGAGAGTGCTAGGTTCTCAGAGTCTAAAAGCAAGTTCCCAGGAAGGTCTATAATGATCGAGTACAACCTATCTATCTACAGGTTCAAAAGGTATGCCATATTCTTACGTGTAGTTGGATATTGTTGTCTACATGAAATATGGTTATGGGAGTTTGAAGATTTTCTCTAGAGGGGTTGTTGGTTGTATGGAACGTATTGTATGAACTAGATCTATAGAATTACAACACATATATATTTGGTATTCATCATTGTTACATCTTGTTGGGTTGAAAGTTGAGGCATATCTTGTATTTGTTGGTACATGGTTGAGGGTGTTTTGGTTGTGATGTGTTGGTGAAGTTGTTGTGTAGTTTGAGGCTTCATATCAGAGAGGGTTTGATGTCTAGTCCATGTGATGGTTATTACACTTGATTATGATTGTATACACATGTAGGGCACATGAATAGAGAGACATATATGCATTTGGTTAAGGGATATGTATGATGATGTATGCATAGGGCACAACTATAGATTGGACACAATGATAGGTTACAGGTTTATTTGACAGAGGCAGAAAAGTGTCCAAGTTTCGGAAAGGTGAAAACCCTAGCTTTCTGAAGGTGTACGCAGGTTGCAGTATAGACATGTTGTGTACATATGTGGGTTGCAGTATAGACAAGTCATGTACATACGCAAGCTGCAACATATACAGGTCACGTACCTATTGGTATTTGTTGGTACATGATGATTGCTGGTATAGGTTGATTACATGTTATTGGTACAGGTTGGTTACAGGTTTTTGGCACAAATTGGTACATGTTTACAATGGTATATATCACAGGGATAGTGTGGTGGTGGTTTCATCATTCGATACTTATATTTCAGGGTGGTTGGATGGGACAATGATAGGTGGTTGTATCCACCTTTCGGTTGTAGTCGGATAACATAGGGGGTTGTATCCTCCTTCTAGTTGTAGCTAGAGAATTGGGGAGTTGGAGCTAACCTCAGGTTGTAGCCTGAAAATATAGGGAGTTGGAGTCTTCTTCCAGTTGCAGATGGAGAACAAAGGAAGTTGGTGCTTCCAATGAATGTAATTCTTAAATAAATACAAGAAAAAAAATTCTATGGTTTTCTCCTGCATTGGGTTTCCATGTAAAAATACTGGTGTACTGTGTATGTGAATGATTTCTCAATGTTCATGGTTTATTTATTCTGCACTTGTTGAATGATAATGTTAAATTGATCATAAAGATAAACAACACTTATATACAGTGGTTAAAATGATTAACGTTTCTCTATTATTGATTCACCCCCCCTCTCAGTAATCCAACAATTGGTATAAAAGCAGGTTCCTTCAGAAATCAATTTAACCACTGAAAGTTATATCATGGAGAGAAACATTATGTATAAAAATGGAATACTACAGTTTGATGGACAAAACTATGCATTTTAGAGCAGAAGAATGAAAACATATTTACAAGCACAAGGATTTGAGGTTTGGCAATCAGTTTTAGATGGATATAAAGAGCTCTCCATTCCTCCAACAAATGAAAACGGAAGGAAACTCAGTCCAAATAATTCAAAAGACAAAAATGCACTCTTGAATGGTCTAGTTGATTCAATATATGTCAAAGCTATGCATTGCAGCTTCACAAAGGTGATTTGGGACAAAATTCATAATGTTTATGAAGGAGACACAAAAGTCAAGGAATCAAAGCTTCAAACTTACTGAGGTCAATTTGAACAACTGAAGATGAAGGAAGATGAAAATATTCTAGCCTAATTTTTACGAGTTGATGAAACAATGAATGCAATTAGAGGATTGGGAGAAGAAGTTGATGAATCTATAATTGTTCAAAAAGTGCTAAGATCTCTTCCAATGAGATTTGATCCTAATATCTCAACACTAGAAGAAATAACATATCTGGATTTGATAAGCATGGATGAGCTACATGGAATTTTCACAACCTATTAAATGAGAACCAAATAGGAGAATCTAGTTACAAAAGAAGAAACATTCAAAGCATCCAAGAAGTCAAAGAAAAAGGGAAAGCAAAAGGCAAAGTCAAATAGAAGTAGCAGTGACATCTCAGAAGATGATGAAGAAGTAGCCAACTTTGTCAAAAGACTGAAAAATGGAGCCAACGACAAATATACAGGTAAGATTCCATTGATGTGTTTTAATTGTGATGGTAATGGTCATTTCTCTAACAAATGTCCCCATAATAAAAAGAAAAGAAATGAAGAAGATGATTCAAATAACAAACAAATATGCAAAGGAAAAAGAACCAAAAATATTTTTTTCAAGAAAATCTTTTGCACCAAAAAAGAGAACACCTCATCAGACAAAGATGAAGTCAGCAAAAGTGAGACAAAAAGGGTTCTATTTATGGATGTAGAAGAATCTAATGAAGAAGGTACCAGAGAAGAATATGAAGAGGCATAAGTTGACTACATAGAAGAATTGTTGAGTGCCATAGAAGTTATAAAAAGGGAAAATAAGAAAAACAAGTCACTACATGCAAAACTAAAAAGAAAAGAGGAAACTCAAAATTCCAACTTTGAATAACTAGAGTAGATGATCACTAAATTAAAAATCCAAGATGAAGAAGACAAAATAATTGAATAAGCACTCAAAGAATGGTTGGAAGAAAAATACATGATCATTAGTGGTTTGGAAGCAGAGATTGTCACATTGAGAGAAGACTTTCAAGAGAAAAACATGCATAACAACTCCAAAGTTTTGGACAAGATTATTAGCAGTCAGAGGCCAAATTATGACAAGTCAGGACTTGGATACAACAAGATAGAAAATGGATCAAGCTCCAAAGCAAAAAATCAATAAACACAACTAAGAATCTATGTAGAGACAGTTAGAGGAGACAAGAATTTGTACAAGGAAGATCGGAGAGATACTCCTCCACCCAAAAGATTTAGATTTTAGAATCAACAACAGTCAGAAACAAGAAGACCCCGAGAAGAAAGTAACTCCTTTCAAAAGATCTTCAACTCCCAGGAATCAAATTATCATCTTTGGTTTATGTTATTCATATAACAATTTTGGACATAAGGCTGTAAATTGCAGAGAAAATAGAAGAAACATAAACAGAAATAGAAACAAATATGAAAGTCATACACAAAATAGTTATCCAAGAAGGCCTAGTGAAACACAAAGAATAAGCTACAAAAAGTTTGAATCCTTGAGCACTGAAGTGAAATGATACAAGTGAAACAACTTTGGACACATGGCCAAAGATTGTAGAATGACAATTCCTCCAAGAGAATCACAACAAAATAACAATAATCACAAACATGAACCTCAAAGGATATGGATAAGAAAGCATAATCATTTCAACAATGAAGAATACACACATTCTCTACAAGATAAACAAAAGAAATGTGGTTGGTATGTTGATAGTGGTTGCTCAAAGCACATGATAGGTGATGAGGACATGTTTCTGTCCTTGAGAAAGGAAAGAGATGGATCAATCTCCTTTGGAAATGATGACTCAGCTAGAATTATTGGAAGAGGCGTAGTCAGAATTGGAAATGAGGATACCAAGGCAGAGAATGTTCTACTAGTGGAAGATATGAAACACAATATTTTGAGTGTAATTCAAATGTGTGACCAAGGTCATAAACTTTTGTTTGATTCACATAAGTGTGAGATAAGAAAAGAAGGTTCAGGAAGAGTGGTTGCAACAACTGTAAGAACTTCAAGCAACATATATGTATTAAGTGAAATTGGAAATGAAAAGTGTTGTTTAGGAAAGGAAGATGAAATTTGGCTATGACACAAAAGAATGGGTCACACAAAATTTGATAACCTTGTCAAAGTTAGCAAAAAGGAAGCAGTTAGAGAAATGCCCTAGATCATGAATCCAACCAACACATTATACAAGCAATGTCAACAAGGAAAAAAAAAAGAGATCAAGTTCAAATCAAAGGAATACTCCACAACAAGACCGCTGGAAATTGTGCATACTGATCTAGTTGGACCATCTAGAAAAAATGGTTTAAAATGTGAGTAGTATTTTATGCTATTAGTTGATGATTATAAAAGAATGACTGCAATGTGTTTTCTCAGGAAGAAGTCAGAGGCATTTGAGAACTTCAAATATATAAGGAGATGGTTGAAAATGAAACAAATTTGAAAATCAAATGTTTGAGATCGGACAATAGAGGAGAGTTTACTTCAAAGGAGTTTATGGACTTCTATAGCAAACATGGGATAAAGATGCAATTCTCCATTGCTAGGATACCACAACAAAATGGATTTTTCGAAAGAAAGAATAGGACATTATAGGAAATGGATCGAACTATGCTAATGGATTCCAAGTTGACAGATGTATTTTGGGAACATGCAATGCATACAACATGTCTTATTCAAAACAAATTAATGCTCAGAAACAACAATGATAAAAATTCCTACGAGCTATGGAAAGGAAGACTAGTGAATGTGAAGCACTTCAGATTTTTTGGAAGCAAATGCTACATCAAAAGAGAAGATGGCAGAATGGGAAAGTTCAATTCTCATGTGGACGAAGGCATACTTGTTGGGTACTCAAGTAAAAGAAAAGAATACAAATGTTTCAATATAAGTCTCAAAAAAGTTTTGGAAAACATCAATGTGACGGTTGATGAGACAAGTGGCTGAAAAACAAAGGAAGAAGAAAATGAGTCAATGGAACAGGTTTACAAAGAAGAAGCAAAGGAAGAAGAAGTTGCAGAAGGAGAAGATGAAGAAGATCAATGATTCGTATTTTATGAGAAGAACACAATGAATAAAGATTATAATTAAAATATGATTAACAAATAATAATATATATACAGTAAAACTAGTTTCTATTCAATAAGGAAATACATTGAAATTGTAAAATGCAACATAAAAAAAGATTGCTAGAATGGTGGCGGCTTATCTTTGAGAAGAGATGTGACAGATGCGCTCATTCACAAGAAGATGATTACAATGAGGCCTTGAAGGCCTTTTTACAATAAATAAGAATGTAAAAAACCCTAGACATCCAAAAACCTAACCCTAGGAGATGAAGCGCAAAAAGTTATGTGGGCCCCGTTTGGGTAAGTTAGTACATCAACTTCCCAGGGTCGTAACTTTTGCATATGATCTTCGTTTTAGGCACACGATAGCCCTTTAGAAAGGTCTATTCGAGGAATACACATGTTGCCATAAAAATATGACTCCATCTAGATTTTGATTGTGGCAATCCCTGAAAATGATGTTTAGGGCCTCATAACAGCCCTGGAAGTCAGGGACCAGAAAACTAGGAAAAACACTGCCAAATTCGAAAACTGCCAAAATGAGTCAGTTGGAATAGGTGGGAGGCCACCGAAATCCATCTGGATCAACAATTTCCCCTTAGGAATCAATGGTCTCCATTGTGTTGAGTTCCCCCATCAAATGAGGAAATTTTTACTGAATTTGGCCCTAGGTGAGCCACTTGCCTTGGTGCAGAAGCTGCCCTGCTTTGACAACTCAATAAAGATGGATCCTTTGCTGGCGATTTCCCTTGACCTGTTTGTCCACAATTTTATCACTGGATTCCTTTTGTATGCAATCAGGGTTGAGATCTGTTGGTGTCAACTATTTTGCTATCTCTGAGGTATCCAATAATGGTGGGAAATAAGGTCGAAGGAGATCCACGTTGAATATTGGGTGCAAGCGAAGGAAAGGAGGAATGTTGATCTCAAAAGCATTATCACCAAAAACCTTGGTGATGGCGTACAACCCATAACAAAGTGGGTGAAGCGTCCGATGGGACCCTATAAGGCATTCTTTCTACAAGTACAACCAAACTATGTCGCCCACCTGAAACTTATGTGGCACCCGATGTTGATCATGGCACTGCTTGTACTTTTCATTGGACTTCTGTAGGATATCCTGAACCTATTGGAATATGTGTTGGATCCTCTCAATGAACCGAGTGGATTTGTCAGCTTCAATTGGAGCAGGATGTAACGCCCCATATTTTGACCTTGGGTAGTTAGAACATTCTTGTTTATT
>JASDQU010308781.1:116213-128347 GCA_032191745.1 Picea mariana
AATAATTAAAAATAAATTAGTTGCAACTAGAAGTGGTGAGTTAACTATTTGTGGATAGAGTGGTTATAAGTGGACAAGTGGTTAGAAGTGGGTTAGCCCTAAAAGAAGGAAGTTGGGTTAAGTTAGTTAGAAGGTAACCCCTAGAGGAAGCTACTCTAAGAGTATAAATAAGAGAGAAAGGATGTCCTATTAGCACCTATTGAGCACATTGAATATATATTATTTTGTAAGGTTTATTTCAGGTACTCATTGATACATCTAAAGTTACAAAAGTATATAGTAGCAAGAAGGGTTGACATCAAAAGTTTTGGAGTTGCAGAAATATTGAAAAAAAACTAGTTTTTGAAGTGTATGTGGTCTACAGTGGAAGAGGTTGCATACATACACAGGATGGTAGTGAAGGGGGGCACATACATTTGGGAAAATCCATGAAATCTTGAGTTGCTGAGAGTGCCAGGTTCTCACAGTATAAAAGCAAGTTCACAGGAAGGTCTACAATGATCATGTACAACAGATATATCTATAGGTCCAAAATGTATGTCATATTCTTATGTGTAGTTGGATATTGTTGTCTACATGAGATATGGTTATGGGAGTTTGAGGATTTTTCCTAGAGGGGATGTTGGTTGTATGGAACTTACTGTATGAACTAGATCTACATAATTACATCACTGGTATATTTGGTATTCATCATTGTTACATCTTGTTGGGTTGAGAGTTGAGGCATATCTTGTATTTCTTGGTACATGGTTGAGGGTTTTTTGGTTGTGATGTGTTGGTGAAGTTGTTTGTGTAGTTTGAGGCTGCATATCAAAGAGGGTTTGATTTCTAGTCCATGTGAGGGTTATTACACTTGATCATGATTGTATAAACATGTATGGAACATGAATAAAGAGACATAGATGCAACTGGTTAAGGGATATGTGTGATGATGTATGCATAGGGAACAACTACAGATTGGACATAGTGACAGGTACAGGTTGATTTGACAGAGGCAACAAAGTGTCCGAGTTTCAAAAAGGTGAAAACCCTAGATTTATGAAAGTTTAAGAATTATGCAGTATAGATAGGCCGCATACATATGCAGACTGCAGTATAGACAGGTCACATACATATGCAAGATACGCATATACAGGTCACATACATGTTGGTATTTGTTGGTACATGATAATTACTGGTATAGGTTATTGGTACAGGTTGGTTAGACGTTGTTGGCACAGATTGGTACATGTTTACAATGGTATATCTCATAGGGACAATGTGGTAGTGGTTTCATCATTTGATACTTATATTTTAGGGCAGTCGGATGGGGAAATGATAGGTGGTTGTAGCCACTTTCCGGTTGTAGTCGGAGAACATAGGGGGTTTTAGCCTCCTTTTGGTTGTAGCCAAAGAATTGGGGAGTTGGAGCTTCCCTCGGGTTGTAGCCTGAAAATATAGGGGGTTGGAGCCTCCTTCTAGTTGTATCTAGAGAACAAAGGAATTCGTTGCTTCCAATGATTGTAATTGTTAAATACATATAAGAAAAAATATTATGTGGTTTTCTCCCGCATTGGGTTTACATGTAAAAATATTGTTGTACTGTGTATGTGTATGATTGCTCATTGTTCATGGTTTATTTATTCTACACTTGTTGAATGATAATGTTAAATTGATGATAAATATAAACAACACTCATATACCGTGGTTAAAAATGATTAATATTTCTCTATTACTGATTCACCCCCCCTCCAAGTAATCGAACTCTACTCACATGGGTGTTATTTACTCCATAGGTGATAACATCCATTTTATTTCCTTTTATGATGTTAAATGGGGACTGATCTTGATAAGTGGCACTTCACCTCAAGGTATCCGTTCTCCCTTGGTTCTAGGCATTTTCTTTTGGTGTTCCAAGAAGCAAAGGGGTTGGGACTCTCCTCCTCTAAATTTAAATATGCTAGTGTAGTTCATGTTGAGAAGCATCTTTCTTGCATGTGGATGTTCCTTGGTGGGATAAATCTTGCTCAACACCATCATTCCATCCTATTTTGTGACAACTTGTAGAGTACTATTGAGCTTATTGTAATATATTGAATAAAAAAAATACAAACACATTGATATTTGGAACCTCCACGTCGAGGGAAAATTTGTGCCAACCTTTTTTCCTTCCACAGATTGGAGTGTAGATATCTTCACCAAATATCTTTGAAAGTCCACCTTCACTTGTCTATAGATATATACCGGAGACATATCAATGTATGTGAGCTTCCATTAAGGGAGGAAACATGATGTAATGTAATATCATCTCACATGCCTCCCTATTCATAATAAAGTACTTTGTTGAGAATATGTGTGTAATATTCACTTGTGGCTATGTTCCAAGCCGACCTATAGGTTGTTAAACCCATTATTACACCTTATCACATTTATTGTATTTTAGGGCAAGGTTGACCAAATCTCTTCCTCGGGGCTAGTACCTTCACAATAGTGGAATGGTATAAATACATCTCATCCCTCCTTTGTGATATCTCTCATTCAAGTGAATTCATTTATTCTTTTTCCTAAGGACACCTCTACCTTTTTTCTCTACTTGTGGTGACTTTCTCTTGGTTATGGTTAAAGTAAATTTGTGATATATATTAGGTGCTTGGATTAGGTTATGTTTAAAGAGACGACCATATATATACTATCTCTTATTATCTCAATTGTAGCTAAGTGTTGGCCAATGATAGCGATGTTGAACTGAATAGAATGGAGAAAATAAGTAGACATACATGAGCCCATGCTTGGAGTTCTAATCATCCTTAAATACTAAATCCTTGCAAGAATTAGTAATGGTGGTTCCTCTTCTTGTAATGGTTGACCTGTCCATGATTGAATTCCCAGTGTGCCCATCATTATCTGGGATGAAATCCACATGATAAAATATCGATGCCAATATAACTTATGTGATCGACATTAATGGAATCTAGTACTAATGTGACTGACATCAACAAGATTTTTCTTTGTTAATGAGTCTATCATTAACATCATTAATGTCTATGAATCAATCATTAATGGATCTTTTTTGAAGAACATGGTGTTGACAAAATCATTATCAAAAGGTCCTCTATCAAAGCCTTCATTTATTGAACCCGTATTTTTCAACCTTCCTCCATCAATATCCCTTTCGTTAACCTTCCTTCATTGACCTCCTTGCATTGGATTTCTTTTATTCAACCACATAAAATCCTTTCATCTGGATCTTAGCTAATTCCCCAATATTAGTTCAATTATGCTTGTTAATGGAATACATCTCCATGTTGAGAGGTTGATGGTCCCCATTAACTTTGAATATTTGTAAGTCCAAAAATAATTACAATATATGATTTTCTCTAATATTTCCCCACCCTCATATGAGAGTAGCCATGTATCAATATCAACTAATATCCCAAATAAAATTTCAATATCTATCCCAACTAGATAGATACTCATCTATCCTATATTAATAGAATATGTATTTTAGATAAACTTATTGAACATTGTACCACTTCATTACTTCATTACTTAGGGTAATTAAATATTTGTGCTAATTTCATACAAACTTTTTATCACCACCTTAACTTTTGAAACTTTCTCTACAAAATTTAAACTACACCTAACACTTTCAACTAGTAAAAATATAAACTCATGAATGAAAATTAACTGATTAAATACTTTTGTCAACTTCCAACGTTAATGATTCAAACAACTTCAATAAATTGACATTTACCACTAAATAAATACCCACGTCTCTAGTCAAAATGAGTTGCTATCGACCACTTTCTCCAAAATCATAAGGAACCCATTCTTAATGGGTTTGAGCTTCTTGCTTGTTCCCTTGAACTACTGTTTAAATAAATGCAGTTAGCCTAAATAATCGACTTTGAATGCATGATCTTGTCTATGTGGATCACATAGAGCCTGGTATCTCAACTAAAATCCTTGGAAAATACATTATATAAGAAATGGTACAATTATATATATCAATGTCAATCGCATATTTTGCTTTCAAAGTTGCTTTCTTGTGAAAAAACATTTTTGAATTATATATTTTATTCTAAGGCTAACATGTCGAATTGAATGCATCACCCATATCCATTAAAACATTGTCATGTAAATTATTGTAAGAAATTAAAACAAAGTTGCATAGATAGAAATACAAAATAGGGTGTAAATAATGCTTTTTTTTCCTTAGAAATAGGAAGGAGTATTTTTTATATATATTAAAAGGGTTTGCTAAAGCTGCAACTCATACATACGTCAATTTTTTTTAAAGAGTTTTTTTCAGTCCTATTTTGTATACCTAATATGCTATTTTCAAATTTAGCTTTTATATCAGTCTTCTAGGTGATGCCACTAGTAGTTACTTTAGTATATTGATTTAAAATACATATAGACTTGAAAAACATTTATGAATTTAAGGTTCAATATTACCATGTTTTTCTTCTCCCCTATTCAAATGAAGAGGATTTTTTTCTTCAATGTTTATTGGGTTTTTGTTTTAATTGACAATTTCGTCTTTCCTGGTTCCCTGAAATCCAGATCCCATATTGATGGAAGTCAAAGATAGTGTTTCTAATGGCATTGTTGCTACCAATGTACGTAGTCTGTTGCATTCTTTTTCCAATATATCAATTCTTTGCTTTTGCAGGAGGATGAGGGCCATGACATTGGCGTTATGTGTGTTTATTACCTTCTCCATTTCTTCCAGATTTGTAAATATTAGCATCATAACCCTATTGTTGGCTTGAATGATTTCCTAATGTCTCCTGAAGACCATTTGAATTTCTTTGAGATCAAGGTTGTCCATTATGATAATATGAAGAAAAAACCTTAAGCAACAAATC
This sequence comes from Picea mariana, assembly GCA_032191745.1. NCBI lineage: Eukaryota > Viridiplantae > Streptophyta > Pinopsida > Pinales > Pinaceae > Picea > Picea mariana. Next base: position 121,064 of record JASDQU010308781.1, read on the forward strand.
TCTATAACATCTAGCTCCCTATAGTGGTCTTGAGAGATGGCTTCTTGGTAAATCAAGATAAACAAATAGTAGAAGAAACAACTGTTTCCCTCACCATTCAAATTCCCATCAAAGAGAATAACACACAGATCTAATTTTGGCCCCAGGACATGCCTAGAAGAATGATCAAAGATTATCCGCATTGACTCGTTTCTGACCAAGAAAAGCGCTCCCAAGATTCCCACTTTGGTCCTTCTAGCATTGAGCTTCGAACCAGTACTCCAACTTTAGCTCCTTGCTTCTTGGCTCTTCCCCTATAATTATGAACTAACTTATCCGCCAAACTCCCCCTTGCTCACCACAAAATTGATCGACTTCACTCTATGTACCATTATCCCATATATCTCCCAACTTCCATTGAAGGTGAATTCAATACAATTACGCTTAAAGTATAAAGAATGTTAAAAACATGAAAAGGTGTATAACACACAATGTAAAAAACATTTGTAAAAGTCAAAATGAAATCAACTTCAATATTGAGTATACATTGCACATGTTCTTCACCAAAATGATTAAAGGAAAAGTATTGATTTATTTTATATTTTTTCAAATGCTTTGATAAAACATTTGAATAAGAAAAATTAAGGAAAGTTTCAATGCACATTATAAATTCTGCACGATGCACGTTAATGTGGTTGGTTGTGGATGAAGGTATTATAGAAGGAAAAATAAGCATAATTATTAATATGTATTTAGTCACCATGAGAGATTTTCATTGCACATCATTTTTTTGGTTGATATACATCATGGACAACATAATTGTGCATAATTAAGGTATAGAGAAGAATAAGCAGAATTATTAATATGTATTTAGTCATCATGAGAGATTTTCATTGCACAACATTTTTCTGTAATAATATATATCATGCACAACATAATTGTGCATAATTAAGGTATAGAGAAGAACACAAATCTCATTAGATATCAAACTTTTATGACATAGTATTTCATCACAACAAAAAGTTGTGATGATAAACATCATGCATAACATATAGAGAAGAACATTCATCTTCATTAGATATCAAACTTTTATGGCATAGTATTTCATCTATAATTAAAATCTCCATTTTAGTATTGTGACAACAAACTTTTATGACATAGTATTTCATCACAACTTGTGATGATATACATCATGCATAACATATAGAGAAGAACACTCATCTCCATTAGATATCAAACTTTTATGGCATAGTATTTCATCTATAATTAAAATCTCCATTTTAGCATTGTGACAACCTTGTGTGGTTTTAAGGATTTAGCAAAATTAAGTCATTGATTTTAGGTTTTAGCATTTATGATATATACTTAATAAAACTATATGATGCATTTATTAAAAAAATAATACATATTAAATATATTTATTTTATTAATTTAAGTATAAACAATGTATTAAAGAATATTTTAGAGATTTTTATTATGTTTATTGAAAGTATAAAATAATAAATAATATTTTTTTTTAGCTAACATATTATATATCTCATATGAAAAATGTATCTAAGCATATTTAAGAGGTTATTGGTATATTTATTGAAAGTATAAGGTAACAAGTAATCACATTTTCTACATTGACTTATTGCATAAGTTTGGCATGAATCTACCTCCAAATCAATTCCATGATTGAGACAATTCCACTAGGAGATATGATCTTATATGGGGATCCTTTCCAAATGAAAAAATAAGAAAAGAATCCACCCATCACAATTTTCCATCACCACCTTCAAGCCTATATCGATAGGCATTGTAATTGTTCTCTGTAGCACCTTCCCCTATTTGTGGAGGTCATCTCTCCAAAAAAGGAGACACAAAATTTTGGACCTTGAGGATAATATACAAGTCGATTTTGATTCAATTCATTGGACCTATAGATTCACTAAAGCATATAAATCCGTAGACAATGTGGAGAATGTAGTTTTTTTTATTAAGTTTAAGGGGAATGAGTCTCTCAAGCTTATTTCCAAATGCAACAAAGCATTCCACATTAACTGCATTGATGTTTGGCTTAGGAATAAACTAGAAACATCTTAAGATCTACTCTAGTGCACCACCACCAAAGGCACTGACATGACCACTGCCTCAACCTTAGTGTCGTAAATGTGTGGAACCTACACAAAATAGATCTAGCTAAACAATAATACACACATTTTCATAGAGAATTGGAGAAAGAAGAAGAAGGAGAGAAAGAATGAAAGAATTCTCATTAACCGTTATGAATAATGAGTAATTTACACATGATATACTTTGTCTAACTCAATGAGTGTGCACTGGAGGAGAACCAATGCACCATAGTGGTGGTCTAGAGTGACCTAGACACACACCAACAGTTACAGGAGTGAACTGCCACCTAGTCTAGTCTCTCAGGCAGTTACAGGAGTAAACTGCCACCTAGGTGAGTTAACTAGTCAACTAGTCTTTAGTTAGTTGACTGAACAAAGAGTAGTGAGGAGTTAACTCATGGAATCAAGGGTAATGCGCCTATCTAGTGATGATACCAAGGCAAGGTCGAATTAGCATGGTGATGATCCCAATGTTACATGGTGACAAAACCAATGCAACATCTAAACTCAACTCAACTAGTCAAACGAAAGTGTCAACTGAAAGAGAATATTCTCCAGGTGGAATATTCTCCCCTAAAATATAGGAGACTCGATAGTGAATAATTATGACTAATAAACAAGGAAAATCCTTAGGAAAAAGAAATCCTAGGTGTGTGTGAAGTAACTCCAACACCCCCCATGAACATCACTATGGTGAAAATAAAGAATGGGTCCCAGCAACGAGGCCATGTTAGGTACCCAAATACAAAATATACACTGAAAATAAACTGAGGAAAGAGGGAAAACCTCATGGGAACCCCCCCCCCTTCAAGGTACAATGTATGTAAAAATAAGAACTATAGTTGCTAGGAAACTGTGTCCTTCACTCCAAAATGACTTCGCAGAGAATGTAACTTCTGCTCAGTGAAGGTCTTGGTGAAGATGTTTGTCGTTTGTTCTACGGAAGGACAAAATTGTAAGTTGATGATCCCCTCGTGTACTAAGTCCTGGATGTAGTGCATGTGGATCTTGATGTGCTTCGTTCATTGTCTCTGAATTGGATCTCTGCAGAACTTCATAGTGCGTTGGTTGTCACACCAGATGACGATCGATCGATGAAACTAAATGTCCAACTCATTGAGAAAATTTTGTAGCCACATAGCTTGACTGGTTATGTTAACTACGCCTCTGTATTCTCCCTCGGTTGAAGATAGAGCAATGGAATCTTGCTTCTTTCTTGACCAACAGATAGGTCTGGAACCAAGACTGAGTGAGTAACCAGATGTGGACTTGCGATCAATGCTATTTCTAGCCCATTCGGAATCAGTAAACCTGATGAGATCTAATGTAGAGTCTGTTGCATAATGAATCCCAAAGGTGATGGTTCCCTGTACGTATCGAAGGATACACTTTGCGGCCTTCCAATGTAGCTCACGTGGCTCCTGCATAAACTTGGAAACTGCACCAACTACATAGGAGAGGTCTGGTCTGGAGTGTGTGAGATATAACAAGCTACCCACTAGTTATCTATACAATGTGATGTCAACCAATGGAGTCTCCCTGCCATCCTCAAGTTTGACTCCTAATAGGAAAGGAGTCGGAGAAGACTTGCAGTTTGTCATGTGAAATATTTCAAGGAGATCTCATGCACACTTGGCCTGAGACAGTTTGATGCCTGATGCATCTTGACTGATTTCGAGTCCAAGGAAGAAGTGTAGCAGACCTATGTCTGTCATCAAAAACCTATCATGTAGAATCCTCTTGACTGCAACAATTGTTGAAGTCGAGCAACCGGTGATCAACAAATCATCAACATACAGAACTAAAAGTAGAAGTGAATCAACTGTCTGGAGCATGTAGACATTCGGGTATGATTTACAACGTGAAAATTTCTGTGACAACAGGTAGGATTCCATCTTGGCATACCATGCCCTCGGAGCCTGCTTGAGGATATACAGGGAATTCTTCAGTCGATAGGCCAAAGACCAGTCCTGCATAAATCCCTGGGGCTGCTCCATGTAGATCTCCTCAGAGAGATCACCATGAAGAAATGCATTCTTCATGTCCATCTGATGGACTTCTCATCCTTTGGTTGTAATAATGGCAAGTGCCAATCATATGGAATCCATATTCACTACTAGAGCGAAGGTCTCATCATAGTCAATACCATGAACCTGTTGAAAGCCTTTTGCGACAAGCCTGGCTTTGTATCTGCTAATCTGTCCATTCGTTGCGCTCTTGGTCCTGTAGACCCATATACATCTGACAAGCTTCCTCCCATAAGGAAGGGGAACTAGATCGCATGTCTAGTTCTCGAGGAGGGAGTTGTACTCCTCCTGCATGGTGGATTCCCAAAAGGGATTTCCAACAGCCTCGCCATAAGACTATGGATCTGAAGATTGAACCAAGAAAAGATGCGTGGAGGGCAATGGATCAGTGGCAGTGAGTACAACAGGAGGCTCCTCGAAATCATATCGAGCCCTCCTAGTATCAGTTGGATCACCAACGAGATCCCCTGCATCATGAAGAGTAGTATGTGCCCACTTGAGCCTCTGCTTTGGCTCTACAACTACATCTGGATGCTCTGACTTGACATCTAACTGTACTGACTCTGAATCTAAATCATATGAGTCCTATGAATCAAAACTCTCATATAAATATGAGTAATCATGAGCATGCTCATCATCTCGGACAAGTGGAAGAATGAAGGTGTTTTCATGCGGATGTTGAGGTACATGAAAGACACTTTCCTCGAATTTGACACTTTGCTCAATGATGAGTCGATCCAAGGAAAGGTCAATAAGTCTATATTCCTTCACACCTTTGGGGTATCCGAAAAAAATGCACTCAATGCTCTATGGATCAAGTACCTTCTTCTTTTCATAGGGACTCCGAGCCCATGCATGTGAACCGAAAATGCAAAAATGGGTCACTTCCAGTTTGAGGCCGCTCTAAGCCTCATAGGGGGTCTTATCCTTGACAGATGTATGGGAAGATCTATTTTGGGTGTATGTTTCACAATTAAGTGCTTCGGCCCATAGTCTCTGTGGTATTGATTCTGCATGCACCATGCAAGATGCCATCTCCTTTAGAGATCTGTTTTTCCACTCAACAAATCTGTTTTGTTGTGGAGTATAGGGAACTGTGTGTTGCAACTGAATCCCTGCCTCATGGAAAAGATTATGGATCTCATGATTCACATACTCTCCCCTGTTATCAGTTCGGAGGGCTTTGATCTTATTTCCAGACTGTTTCTCAACCAAAGCTTTGAAATATTTGAGGTGTTGAAAGACCTCGGATTTTTGCTTGAGAAAGTAGATCCAAGTAAAACGTGAGAAATCGTCAACAAAAATGAGAAAAAACCCCGCTTTGCTGATGCATGGATGTGGAAAAGGACCCATAAGGTCATCGTGGATCATATCTAAAGGTACGGAAGCTCTTTGAGACTTTCCTTTGTCAAATTTCTCTTGAGGGTGTTTTTCGAGAACACATCCCTCACACACTCCCTTGGAGAAATGGATGTCTGGTAGACCATCAACCAATCTATGCTTGTTGAGTTGTTGCATGTATCTGAAATTCAAATTTCCAAACCTTTCGTGTCATATCCTACTACTTTCATCAGCATGAGTAAGCAGTAAATCAGAATCAGGTTCAATGAATTCAAAAAATGTATACAATCTAGACTGATTATTTACCTCACTGATAGCAACCCTAGAGTTGGTTTGCATGTCATAGATGTCCACAGAATTTGGAGTGAATATGACTTTCTTTCTAGTGCCGAAATTCGTCATCTGATACACAGAGAGAAGGTTGACAGAAAGTTTGGGAATGTACAACACATTCTCGAAGCTTCCGTTGGTGAGTTCAATCCTTCCTTTGCCGGTGACTTTGACATAAGATTTGTCCCCCATCAGAATAGGAGGACCTTTGCATGCATCCAAAGAATAATATATTGTTTTTTATGCAGCCATATGATGTGATGCTCCTGAATCAACGATCCAAGCATCGAGAGAGGAGTTGATGGAAATCAAGGCATGGATAGAATTGCCTTTCTTCGAATTCAGATCTTCTGGCTTCTGCTTCTTGGCACCCTCAGGGATGCAATATCCAAGGTTGTTTTTCTGAAGTATTTGAGACATCATATCTATTTTTTTTTTCATGCATGCAAATTCTGAATGGAATCGTTTGTGACATTATGTGCATTTCTCCCCTTTTCTTCCCTTTTCCCCTTTGGATATGGAGGTATCGATGAATGGTTTTGTGTACCCTTCCTTCTTCGGATTTGCACGAGCTTTCCATTTATATTTAGATTTAGATTTTTTGTATTTGTAGATGCCATCATGCACAGTGAGTGCATGCGCTCTTGGGCCTTTGATTGTGCCCATGTTGATGAGCTTGGTTTGCTCTTGTGTCAGGGATTTGATAAAGTCCTCAAGGGAAGGCATCTTCCAGGTGGCTCTAGAGGCGAATATGACATAATGGAATGTGGATATGAATACAGAGAATTCATGACTAAGCTTGGAGAGAATGGTGAGAACCATTTGTTTCTCTTCCTTCAATTTATCAACCCTGCAAGCTTTGAGTTGTGACAGTAAATCCTTGAATTTTGTAAAGAAATATTGGATATTCTCGAAGATTTTTGGATCCAATGTGAGCAGTTCCACCTCCGGTATATTTCCCCTCATCTCATCCTATTTTCCAAAGACCCATTCCAAGGTGGTCCAGTCTTCATTGGGAGTCTTATAGGAAGATATATGAAAAAGGATTGAGAGAAATAAGACTGCAAATTGTTCTAAGTGCCTCATCCATGCGATTCAAGTAATTGTATTTTTCTATGGCTGATGTCGGTTTTGTATCTATATTCAAGGTTAAATTGTACAACCCTCTGGTTCGAAGATGTATGGCTATTTTCTCCTTCAATGCAAAATAGTTGTAAGGTGTAAGAATGAATTCTTTTTGGAAATCCATCTTCCCGCTGTCTTCAATCTTTTGTACCTGCAATTTTTTTGGTGTAGCTTTTGTTTAGCGGTCTGTCGGCTCTGATACCATGTAAATGTGTTGAACCTGCACATAATATATCTAGCTAAACAATAATACACACATTTGTAAAGAGAATTGGAGAAAGAAGAAGAAGGAGAGAAAGAATGAAAGAATTCTCATTAACCGTTATGAATAATGAATCATTTACACATGATATACTTTGTATAACTCA